>CAUYQG010301590.1:0-33971 GCA_963574415.1 Tarsius wallacei | reverse complement strand
GCCTTGACCTGCTGGGCTCCGGCAATCCCTCCGCCTCAGCTTTCCAAGTAGCTGGAACTACAGGCGCGTGCTACCACGCCCGGCTAATTTTTGATTTATTGTAGAGATGAGGTCTCGCCAAGTTGCCCAGGCGGGTCTCGAGCCCGCGGGCCCAGGTAATCCACTCACCTCGGCCTTCCAAGCACGAGATTACAGGCTGAGCCACGGAACCCGGCTTGTTTGTTTTTGAAATGGCTATAAAAGTGAATTTGTAGTAGTTTTCCCTTCTGAGGTCTCTTTAGTTGTATGGTTTACTTTTCTCAAAGTTATGGAAAAGAGCTACTTTATGATTCATTTTTATGAGAAACTAGTCAACATATTTTGACCTCATCCATAGCTTCATGTTTCTACAAATCAACAACTTGAAGAAGAAGGTACCCCAAGGGATGTCATTTGCCATAAGAAGGCAAATGCTGAAAGGTACTAGGAAAGAGAAAATAATTCCATGGACATCTTCATTTTTTTCACCTATTGCCCAATATGTGAACATACGTATGAGATATATATGATCTAACCCTTTGTGCCACCTTCATGACTTTAAGAAAGCATGGTCACTTTGGAATATTCATATGCCTAAAAGAGAGCTTCTTTCTAGAATTTTGTAATTCGGAAATAGTCATGGTCTGCTTATTCCCCCACCCCCAAAATTTTTTAAAGCGATATAGTGAGTACACACTAGAGTTTTCCCAATTATTAGATTCTCCAGCTGTGAATTTACTTAGGGAAGGAAATGTTCAAAACCTCTACAAATGCCAAAATTACATTCAACAAACACAGATGCTCTCTGCTCTACTCTACAGGTCTTTTCTTCTGCCCAAATGAACAGGGTACATACTTTGCTACTCACTAAAAGACAACATAACACACTCTACAGAAAGCATAATAGTGGACATCTACTGGCCTTGCTTCTGCCTATATATCTGTAAACATAATGATTTTTATCACTCATTGACTTCATCTCCTCAGCAGCAGGTTATTACAGTGTGAAATGTCTGCACACAATCAGTTCAATTGGGTTAATCCCGTTGCTAAGAAGGATTGGATTCCACTGAATTTCTCTAGTTCATAGCCATTCCTAACCCCAGTTAGGTAGCTTACACATGTCTTCTTAGTCCCAAGGAGAGCAAACCACAGGGAATGGATGGATACATCAAAATCCACTCTCTTTATTGGAAAATGTTTGTGAGTAGGTTTTACTGCAGGTGCATTAGTATCTCTTTTTCTTTTTTCTTTATCATGGTGAGCAGCACATTTAATGAAGTAACATTTCCCTAGAATACATGCTAAGAGAAAAGCTAGAACTCAGAATACTCCATAGGGAATATTTATTTTACATGTCAGTGTTTTCTAGGGTGCTTTATGGTATAGCAGAGCCAAGTTCACCAATCAGAAGCATAGTTTCAGATCCAAGATAGTTGCTATATGACCGGGATTTTTAAACATGCAGCTGCTTCAATATCCAGTGTATGACCATCATTAGTAGACCTGATCAGGTTATGATGATCCAGACTAAGCCAAATACGTACCTGGAGTAAAGTGATCCTCAGTGTATTCTTCCAAACAAAAAGGTGCCACTAGGTAAATTACATCTTCCCTGGTGATAAATATTAATCCAGTGCCCTGAAACTAGGTTCCTTTTGGCTCTTCAAAGCAAAATATATTTTATTCATCATTGTTCTCTGCAAAATTGGGTCATTCAAGACAAAGTATTAATAATTGCATTAGATATTTCAATTCAAATACGATGAATGTAAGAAAAAATGCCCATATTTTTATATAAATAAAGGTCTTTTAAACTGGCTGTTTTACACTCAGGTTATTCAGTTTGTCTAGATTCTGTCAGAAGCTAGGAGCAAATTTATTGTTAGCATTCTATATTTTTTTCTTAATTTGCTAAGTGAGCATAGCACCTCTGGAATCACAAAGTTTATGAATATGCATTCATTAATTTTCAGATATTCCATTTGAAAATGATTTCTCTTTTTCTTGTTTGTCCCCAGCTAATAATTCCCTATAAAATGGGATCAGCCACCAGCATTATTCATTAATTTCCCCTTAAGATGCTATTGGTGTGTAGACCGTAATGCTGAAATATGCTTTTTTTTTAAAGCAAACTTGAAATTTCTTTTGAGTCGTAGTTTGAAATGTTTCCATGACCCTGCAGGCAAACATCGCATTAAAACAAGACTTCTCACTCATATATTCAGTTGTAAATATATCCATAGTATGACAGTCTTCCTGCATGCATAATACAACCCAGAGATCTTGTGGCCTGATGGTAAATAACTTCAAAGATGGGTATGCATATATATCTCCAAAATGAAATCTAGCCCAAAACTGTGCAAAAAGTTTGATTTAGCAATTCAGATTTTTTTTTTTTTTGTACCATGAAGAGACTTGTTTAACACTATTAGGCAATTTTCATCTGGATGCTTAGCCATTAAAGATTGAGGAAAACAGTTATCTTTTGCAAATGAATTGCTGAAGATGCATCGATGCTGTCATGGCCTTCTTTCTTCTCCCTAATTCCTAATCCTTGAATTTTTTTAAAAGTAAGATAACCATCCAGTTACCTTGCCCCTCCCATGGAGCACCCTTCCCAGCTGCCATATCTCTGTTTTTCTATGACCCTCACCACACACACACAACACACACACACCTCACACACACACACATGGACATCTACTCTTACTTGCTTAGTTCCCAGAGAAATGATCTTTCCCACTTGTCCAGTCAGTAATTGGCCTTGAAGAGTCTCTTGCAGGAATTGAAGGGTGATGCATCTCACCCAAAAGTTAGGTTAAAATGTACATCAAGCTTAAACCATCCTAAAATAAGTCTTAGGGTTGAGGGGTCCTAGGTCAGGCACACAGAAAATAAATCTTTCATGTGTTTTTTGCCCCACTGATGAGCCCAACTTGACTGATCCCAAATTCTTCTTCTTGGAAATCCTTGCTAACCCTGAATTTGTTATACAACTTCTAAACCTCTACCGAGTTACCTGGTACCTTGATCACAAAACAGATAGAGATATGATAATCTGTTAGATAAAAATCAAAACTTTAAAGGTAATTAAAGATATTAGACCAGAAGCGGCAATTTAATATCTTATACAAGGCTAACTATGGTACCAGAGTCATATTTTGAGAGTGGAAATCACCAGACTGTGGAAGTAAGTCTTATTAATATGCCCCCCAAAGCCAATGCCTTATTAACTCAAATTGTAAAAGTAATAACAAAATTCTTTTTTTGTCATAAAGTTATTTTTCTTACTCAAAGATACGTTTATATTTTATAAAATCTTAATTTGTAAGAAACAGAAAAAATCATCTTTCTTTTAGATCGTGTTAAGTAAGTCCGTTCTGTATTTTTTTTTTTTGGCTCGGTGTGGTGTGTCAGCTTTCCTGCTTGAGAAGACTGAAGGGATATTTTAAATATAGTTTTTTGTATTACAAAATAAAAATGATTCTCTCCTGTAAGTGAGGTGCCGGAAAAAGGCACCTGCATATTTGACATTGGCAGCTGTGTCATCAGCATCAATTCATTGCTTGATCATTGCACAGTCAGTCACTTGTTATAGCATATAATGACTTTGTGTGAGTCATTACATTTATTATTTAATCATATGAGTGGCAATACAATACGAATTGTAAAATGGCCCAAACTGGCACCCAATGGCCTATCTCCTTCTTGATTTTAATTTGTTCATCTTAGGAAATTATATCATATTGTAGGAAAAAATGCTAACTACTAATGAGAAAAGCTAGAAAGTACAACATGTGATAACTAGGGAATCTTGAAAAGAGTCAATGCAATAACAAGATTAAAGCCAGTTTGTATTATAAGTGTTTATTAGGAGTCTTTGAAATATACAGCACAATATGATTTCACTTTTACTGCAATTCCTAAATTTTGGTTCAAAGACAAATGTGAATTCCAATTCCCATTTTTCCTTTCTTTTTATTTTAGTCTAAGTTTTTTCTAGAATATTCATATAGTTTCTAAATATTCTTTTTTCCCATATCGTATTTTTCAAATGAGATGGCTTTACTGTGACACTGAATGTTTCTAATGAGTCTTTTTACATTTTTTTTAAAGGTTTTCTTCAAACAACTGCTGATGAGTTTTGCTTTTACTATGCAAGAAAAGATGGTGGATTGTGCTTTCCAGATTTCCCAAGAAAACAAGTCAGAGGACCGGCATCTAACTACTTGGACCAGATGGAGGAATATGACAAAGTAGAAGAGATCAGCAGGTTCATAAAGATAAATGCTCTTTAATCTTTAAAAAAAAAAACCCAATTGAAAAATCTTGTGGGTTTGACAGTGAATCAACTGTCTGTGTGTACATTCAGCAGATATATCCTTCCGATGCTTCATTTCTTTTCTCTTTGATAGTTTGTTTCTCTAAAATCATGGTGTAAATACTTTTAATACTTAAACTACTAATCTTATATTATGAGCTTGGCTTCTCTGTGACTCATGTGTATTTTATGGGTATAGTTTTAAACTTGAATTTTATGATTGTTGTTAGCTTATGGTACTGTGGAAATAATCAGCCCAGTTATTATTAGCAAATCTGATTTTTATAAATAGATCTTGGGACTTTCTACATGCCTTCTGCGAAGTTTAATTATTGTGAGTGTAAAAGCTAATTTTAATTATAGGCACTGAAAGATGAGTTAATGAGCTTGTGAAATTATAAATCCATACATGTTTTGGTTTTTACTTTCTGATAGAAGGCTGTTTTGTTGTTTTCCATTGAAAGAATTGAAAAGAATCACTTGAAAGAATTGTATTGTGACCCTTGAGTTAGCAGCACTTCATGATTCTCAAAATCATTGATCCTAGAGGAAATATGCTTTGAAAAGGATGCTAAGTGCATCCCTTCCCTCCTTCATCTCCAGAAAAGCTTACCGGTTTTCTTTAATTTGTTTAGAAAGCACAAACACAACTGCTTCTGTATTCAGGAGGTTGTGAGTGGCCTACGGCAGCCTGTTGGTGCCCTGCATAGTGGGGATGGCTCCCACCGTCTGTTCATTCTGGAAAAAGAAGGTTACGTGAAGATACTTACCCCCGAAGGAGAAATTTTCAAGGAGCCTTATTTGGACATTCACAAACTTGTTCAAAGTGGAATAAAGGTTGGCTTTTTAAAATTTTATTTATTTTTGCTCTGGCAATGTTAATTTTATTTTAGTGTTATTTTCCTCACTGAAGGTATTTCTTTGTAATAAAAAAAAAAAGAATATTGAAGGAGAAAATAAGGGGGCCACAAGGAAACAATAATTTTGGCAAATGAATTGGGGCAATGACATTACATTTTTATGTTATTTGCTGACTATTGAGCAATGCAATCAGATTGATATTTTCACATGCTTTCCCTATGTCATTTACACATTTAAAATAATTTTTGGCTTCATGAAGCATTTATTTAAATATTGTCCAATGGGTGTAGCATTTAGGATTATATACCAGCATTTGTAGTAGAAGCAGCAAAGGAGTCTTTTGGTTATTTTGGCAATTGCAAATCACTCTTTTCCCATATCTGTTTTTGAGTCTGTGTCATAAAAAATGCTACTTAGACTCTGACTTCCTTGTACAATGTTCTTACAGGTAAGTCAAATATTATTTTATCTATAATTAGCCATCTAAACTATATATATGTATAGTCTTCTTTCTCACGTCTCTAATTTGAATTCTCATGTTAAATAATCTAGACATATAAATAAAATGATTGTCAAGTTTGTTTCACAAGAGTAACATATTACAATATTAGCAGTACTAAACTATAAAGCAAATTGTGGCATTCCAAAATTAAAATATATTTAACAACTCATGACTGTTTTAGAACAAAACAGAGTAACAGTATGATTTGGGAAAAATTGGTTATCTTTTTCATTTCTTCACTGGAAAAAAAAGCCACGGGAGAGTTTATACTCTTCTACTCATGTAGAAACGAACTCCTTCTGGCTGTGTTGTGCTATACTTAAAGGTGAGAACACAGAAGAAACAAGTATTGATGTATTCCTGATACATATTTAGTACCTACCAGGTAAAAATAATCAGAATCAATCAATTAAAATACAAGTAATGCCATATTGTTGGGACCGCTCAGCCTCAAGCTCGTGGTGTGACAATTGTCGCTAAGACTTCAATGCTGCATAAAAGTAGCAAAACTGTTATGGAAAATGATTTGGCAGCAAGACACACAGACTGTTTGAAAAATCTTTTTATCTCAGTAGTTTCAACTTTCTCCCCATAAAACTCTGTATTAGAATTCACAGCAAATAATCAAAAAATTTCTTTCAAATAAAGCGTTAGTGTTTTGCATATCATTGTTTAAAAAATACATTCTGAAGCGTGTCCTGCTAACTCTCTGCCAAGGGTACCAATGAACAAAGAGTAAGATGCAGCAACAAACGCATTACTCACTAGCAGTGTATTTTTCCTTCCCATGGAAGTTAAACATGCTGTCTATAAAAGATAAAATTGGGCACATTTTAAAAATCATCATCTAGAGTGCTGTCTATAGCACTGTCTATAAAAACTACTGTTAACATTTTGATACACATTTTTCAGTTTTTATATTAAAACTAGACTTAAACAAACAAAAAAATCCACCTTAAGGCCAGGCGTGGGAGGTGGAGATGAGGGAATTGCCTGAGTCCAAGGGTTCGAGACCAGTCTGGGCAACTTGGTAAAACCCTCTCTCTACTATAAATAAAAAATTTAGCTGGGCATGGTGGTATGCACCTATAGTTTCAGCTAATTGGAAGGCTGAGGTGGAAGGATCACCTGAGCCCAGGAGGTCCAGACTGTAGTAGATGTGATTGCATGAATATACTCCAGCCTGGGTGTTGGAGTGAAACTCCAACTCAAAAAAAAAAAAAAAAAAAAAACCCTAAATGAATGTTTTCTTTCTACAAAGGTAATATGGGTCTATACTAATAAATGTAAAACACTAAGAACAGGTTTCCTTTCAGCTTTTTTTCATAAGCAGCTTTAAAATAAAATTGAAATCAATTATATATACCTCTTTTTAGCCTTTTTTTTTCATTTAGCAATATGCCATGAAGATTTTCTCAGATTTGGAAACTTTTCCTAAGATCCTAGTTTTTATCTCTTTAGGGTGTTCCATTTCCTTATTATGACACATTTAGGATGATTCCAGCTTTTTCTTTTTACTGTTGTAAATAATGTTATCATTCTTGTATATTCTTATTTAATCTGATCACAGATGACTTCCTTAATATTCATTCACAGAAAAGGCATTACTGAGTTGAAGGATATACACCATAATACATATTGCCAATTTACTTTCAAATATTTGAGAATAATATATAGTTTTTAAATATTTTTGAGTAAAAATGTGGGTATTAAAAAGATATGTATAATAAAGTGTAGATGTAAAGAGTGCTCAGATTACCAGAAAATGTTTTGTAAGATGTAAAACTCTGACATTCTTATTTCTACTTCAATTTAGCTACCTTAAAGAATGACTGCCTTTTATATTAGGGTTCCTTCAGAATTCCTCTGTTTTAGTTTATACCCTTCATTGGGATAGTGAATGAAAGATGCATTGGAATATTTTGTTCTGACATGAAGACATTTCATCATGAAATAAAATAGATTTTTCAAGAAAGAATATAACAGCACCCTGGTTCTGCAGTGCGTGTGTTCTGCAGGCCTCTAGGAATTCTGTAGAACTTGACCAAACTCTGCAAGAAAACTTGCAGAATTTAATCCTCCTTTTCCAGAAGAGCTCCATGGCTTCTAGGGTTTAACATAAACTTTGAAATCCATTGTTCTAGTGATCTGATATGACATAGTTTAAAGTGCCATGTTTTAAATTCCTTTGATATTTGGCACTAATGATGTCAATAAGGTAGGACTATATCACAGGGGCATTGGCATATGTTTATTGAACAATGAGACCACATCCTTCTTACCTCAAGTAGGTTATGCAGCACATGGGCTTTATCTCAGTCTCTGTGGAACTCCCCAATTGGAAGTGCCACAATCTGCCCCAGTTGGAAGTGCCACAATCCCATTTGTATGATGGGGCAGATGCCAACACATTCATGAGTTGATCACACCACTGATTTGGTGGTATGCCCTTCAGAGATGTAGGAAGTGAAAACATTTTCCCATCTATTTCACGGTCATTTTTTCAGGCTTCTTTGACATATGAATAGTTAATATCTTCATAGTAATATTTTGTCTGTCAAGAGTCATGTTGCATAAATAATGCAAATAAGAATTTTCATAAATTATTACACATATCAACTCTTCTCTGTTTTTTCATCTTAAAAATCCTGAGGGCATAAAGCTGTTTAATAGATCAAAGCATTAACTGCAATACTCAAATCACAGAACTAATAATACATACTAAACCCAACTTCCACATGTTTTAAATGAAAATGCTACAAACCATAGTGGAAACCCTCTCACAATGACGTTATTTAATGGCCAATAGGAGTAAATCAAATCAGACACAAAGAGAAATTCCTGATTATAAGAGTTTCTAAAATCTAGAGCTGGCTATAAAAACATTTGGAATTCCTTCTCTGCTAACTGTCAATTAAGAATTGACAGTGATTTCTGTTCCATGGTAAACTGATGTTTCTTGTGGCAAGGAGCTGGACTTAGCTGATCTCTTTAAACTTCTACCAGCCCTGATTCTTACAGCTGCCTGGGAAGGGACGCCACAGCAAAGAGCTAATCAGTGGGGAACTTGGGCAACTCTTCCCAAAATGGGTCCTGACTGAAGCTAGACATATGATGTCTTATTTTTAAACACCAAGATTGTGCTACCTAAATTGTAGGAGATTGTAGTACCCTGGAGGCAAAAGTGTCTGTGGTTCACAGAGCAAAACACAAACTAAAGAACTGACTTCCTTTTGCTGTAGAAAAGAAGTTGTGACATTGAGATTCAAGAGTAAGTCTTTAAGAGTAAATATGTCTTGAAAATCTGTAGTGATTTGGTAGGTCTTTGATGATAGTACACACTACAAGCTTAGCACTAGCAACTGTGAAGATGGGCCCAAGTGTCAAACTGATGAGCAAGGGTCATCACGTTCGTTCTTCATTTTGTATGTGTGTGCTTGTGCAGACGTGTTGTTACTATTGTTGTGTTGTTGTTGTTGTTGTTTGTTGTTGAATTCCAAAGAGGAAAATTATAAAAGTTGTTCTATCTCCAGGGAAAACAAACTTCTTTAAGATACTGGGTGATTCAAAATACTGAAATTGAGCTTATATTTGAGTTCTGAATCAGAGCTTCTGGCAAGTACCAGAACCAGCTTCATCTGTCGACAGCCCTCAGGAATGATGGACCAGTGGTTCTCATGAATGACTACACAGTGAAATCACCTGGAAACTTTAAAAAATTTTAATACCTAAAAGAAATGAGAGCATCTGGGGTTGGGACCATGCATCAATAGGTTTTTAAAGCTTTCCCAGATTTTGATATGTAGCCAATTTGAAAACCACTGATCTTGACTGAGCCAAACTTCTGGGTCATTTACATTTGAATGAGACACATTTTGTCTGGCCAGTCTACACCCAAGTCCTATTCCTGTTTTGTTTTGTTTTGTTTTTAGTGGGGGTCTCACTCTGTTGCCCAGGCTGGAGTGCAGTGGCAAGATCATGGCTCGCTGCAGCCTTAACCTCTTGGGCTCAGGCAATCCTCCCTCCTCAGCCTCCCAAGAGGCTGGGACTACAGGCACGTACTACCATACCCAGCCAATTTTGTACAGATAAAGCCTTGCTATGTTTCCCAGGCTGGTTTCAAACTCCTGGACTTAAGCAGTCCTCCCATCTCAGCCTCCCAAAGTGCTGGGATGACAGACATGAGCCACTTCGTCTGGTCCCAAGTCCTGTTCCAGATGGTTGGACAGCCATTGTCAATTGCCCTGTATCTTTTTTCATTTACTTAGCTTATATGTATTACTTGTCTAATTTGAGTGAGGAACTGAGTTAATTCCGGTAGCATGTGAAACACTTGATAAAAAGTTTTGAAATATTGTATTTAAAAATCTCAACAGTTAATTCGTATTGGGAAATTTCTTTACCTGTTTATTTGTATTTTTTTCTATTTTTGTTCTATTTGGAATCTGGTGCTCAGTTTTTGGCAAAATTATTATTGTTCCTGTTTCTAAAATAGGTGTTTATATCTATAAACCCTTGTTTAAAATGACAAGGACACAAGAAGATACTCTAGTGCAATTTCACCAAAGCACCCCTGACTACCAGGGATACGAAAGTCAACCTTAGCTTTGCATGGGTGCAGCAGGAAGGACACGCCTGCACTTGTCACCTCCGGGGTGGCCCCTCAAGAAAACTAACAAGCACCTTTCTCTGCCACTCAGTGCTCATGAGCAGTCAGGGGACAGAGGGATTCACAACCTCAGCAGCCCTCTCGGCTGGCAGTGCAGCAAAGCTGAAAGGGTTGTCTGTCATTGGAACAAGTGTCACTGGACTCCTGTCCCCCTGTCCCTCTCTATCTACTTCGATCCTCGTTTCCAAAGATGCTTTTCGCAGCAGTCCTTTTACCAGGGGAGGAGAGGACGTAAGGCTGAAAGCTGCCAATTGTCCGGGTGACTGAGCCCATTGAGGTAGGGCTCTTGAGAGACAGTGGTCCCGATGCCCAGGAGTCACAGAGGCATGTGGAGAAGGACCCAGGGTCCACCAGGGCAATCCCCAATGGGGCAGCCTCTGGTTTCACATGCTTGTAAATCATCTACATAATTATAAGCATCGAAAGTTTCATGAAATGCAAGGGCTCATCAACCCACGGGGGCTGATGTTCTGTAACTTTTTCAGAGACCTAACCTTTCACATTTTTCTCTGCCTTTGACTTGCAAACTCAAGGTAGCCCATGCAATGTTAGTGTCTTTTTGCTTAAGTGAAATGAGTCACACACAAACACACACACATTCGCATATGCATGTGCATTTGCATATGCATACAGTGATGACTGCTGGGTCATGTAGCAAATGCTTCCTTGGAAAATTTGTTTAAAACTTTGCTTTTAAACATGCTTTAGGTTAGAAGAAAGCATGTGCTAGTTGAAAGAAAGCAAAAAAATTATATTTGTTAAATATTATAATAGAAGACTCTCCATTCTAGAATGCTGTTGTATACTGTATGGCACTTTTAAACTTTTTAACCTAATTATGCAGTCATTAAACCTCATCTTTTTTTTTTAAAGACATACGACCATGGCCATCTTTATTTTTTAGAGAGTACAACTCTGCATCATAAATATATACAAATTATGATTAGCTATTACCTTGTTTAACAATCCTGTCTCCCTGCCTTCCTTCCTCCTTCCTCCTTCCCTCCCTCTCTCTCTCCTCCCTTCTTTTCTTCCTTCCTTTTCTTTTGCCATGTCCTCAAGGACTTGACTTACGGTCCAGACTTACAGATATAATACAAAGTTACAATATACATCATACAGCTAGGTCTTATATAATATAATATAAACTCTGGCTCAGCCTGTCATCCCGTGCTTTGGGAGGCTGAGGTGAGTGGATTGCCTGAGCCCGCGGGTTCAAGACCTGCTTGGGCAACTTGGCGAGACCTCATCTCTACAATAAATCAAAAAATCAGCCGGGCATGGTAGCGCGCGCCTGTAATTCCAGCTACTCGGGAGACTGAGATGGAAGGATCGCCGGAGCCCAGCAGGTCAAGGCTGCCGTGGCCAGGAGCAGCCACTGCACTCCAGTCTGGGCGACGGAGTGAGACTCCAACTCAAAAAAAAAAAAAAGAAAGTAATATAAACTCTGTCACGAGACTGCTTGCTGTATTATGTCTCTATCAGATTTAGTCATGGTCTCAGTGAATATACTGATAGAAACCTCAAAATGAATGACAATTCATGACTTCAGAGAGGATATGGGGAGCAGGTTTCCTCCCATTCTGTCATTAACTTTGATTAAAAGTGTACATTGGAACAACCGACAGGCGGGCAATACATATCAGAAGACCTGCAAAAGTCACATACTCAGCAACCAGCAATTCCACTCCTACAGCGCTAATCACCTAGGTGAAAAAGTATATATGGACTGAGGATGTTCATGACAAGATTGTTTAACAGGGGGAAAATGCAGTCATCCTAAATATCTAAGAAAATAAGATTTGTGGCCAAGCTTGGTGCCTCATGCCTGTAGTCCTGATCCTTTAGGAGGCCAGGGTGGGAAGATTACTTGAGCCCAGAAGTTTGAGACCAGCTTGGACAACATAGTGAGACCCCAAAAATAAAAATAAAAAATAGCCAGGCATGGTGGCGTATGCCTGTAGTCCTAGCTACTCGGGAGGCTGAGGCAGGATAATTACTGGAGCCTAGGAGTTTGAGACTAGAGTTAAGCTATGATCACATCACTGCATTACAACCTGGGAGACAGAGAAGGAAAGGAGGGAGGGAAGGAATTAAAAAAACCCTCATCTTAAAGAGAGCAGTAGTAGTGGTGAAAATAAACACTAAATAAATTCATCCAAAATGTGGTAGGAATTGTCCTCCCCAAAATAAAAACTTTCAAGCACCTTCTTTCTTTATAGTTTAAATTTCGGATCCCAAATCATTCAGTCAAAATGTCTATAAACTGTAGATTTGCAGGTAAAATTTTTGACTGAAGTTATTTTTAATATCAAAGTATAGTGGCATGCTTTGAACCCAGTTCTCTTTATTTTATTGATTGTTGCTGAAACTTTACCTCAAAATGCTCTATATGCTGTGGAAAATGTCATTTTCCAATTTTTACATAAGATTAATCTCATTTTAAATTTATAAATGCCCACAGAGAAAAATTATTTCTCATAAAGCAAAAGGTCCCTTATGTGAAAGAATCCCGCTGTCATTTTCTGTTTGATTAAGGTAGTTTTTGTTTAGGGTATTCTTTCATTATTTTGGAATTTGTTATTCTATTGATAAAGACTTTTAATAAAAATACATGTATATATATGTGGTTTGTGCTGGTTTAAACCAGTTTAATCTATAAATTATTTCTGTCATGTGTTTTACTGGAGTTGTAAATGCAGTGTTCCTTCAGTTGACTAGAAAAAGGCTGCCTTCTCCATTTTAGGTCCCATAAGTCACAACTGAGGTGAGGAAAGTTTTTACATTAATGTCTTTATATTTATCTAAGACTTGAAGAGCAAAGGAAATAGAGGCTATAAATCTGAGAAATCTTATGGTAATCAGTTTAAAAAGTGAAAAACCAAGAAATCTGGATCCTAGAAAATGTCTCTGCCATCTTTATAAAGCATCTCTCTATGCATAATATCCACCATCCCTACCAACTACCTCTGACTAGAAAAAGAAAGGAGAAAATCTGTTGGTGATAACATTTGTCATCGCTTTCCAGTAGTTGTACTATCTCATGGAAAGAAAATGTCAAGCATCAAAAACGCCCTATAAGTGACAGAGGGTGGCACAGCACTCCCCCCGCCCCTTTTTTTTGAGTCGGAGTCTCCCTCTGTCGCCAGGCAGTGGCATGCTCACAGCCACCCCAGCGTCAACCTGCTGGGCTC
Source organism: Tarsius wallacei (assembly GCA_963574415.1). NCBI lineage: Eukaryota > Metazoa > Chordata > Mammalia > Primates > Tarsiidae > Tarsius > Tarsius wallacei. The sequence continues at coordinate 20,403 of CAUYQG010301590.1, read as the reverse complement.
AGGCGATCCTTCCACCTCAGCCTTCCAAGTAGCTGGAAATATAAACGCGCACCACCACACCCAGCTTATTTTTTGATTTATTGTAGAGACAAGGTCTTGCCAAGCTGCCAGGGCTGGTCTTGAACCCCTGAGCTCAGGCAGGGCTCTCGCCTCAGCCTCCCAGAGTGCTGGGATTACAGGCTTGAGCCACCACGCCCAGCCTGCATTCCCCTTTAAAGAAAATCAAGAGCATTTCTTTCCTGGTACTGCATTCGTGTGCATGTTTGTGTGTGTGTTGAGAACACTAGAGAAGTCTACTCTCTTAGCAAATTTCAAGTATACAACGCAGTCCAATATAACAGTTGCTAATCAAGCCTATCATTGGCAGGAATACTCAGGTCTTTCTCATTCATCATAGCCATCATTTTTAAGCACTTACTTTGCTAAGCATTATGTAGGTATTAATATCCTATTTTACAGATAAAGAGACTGAGGCCCAGAAGTTAAGTAAACTGCCCAGATAACACAGCTAGCAAATCCAGAGACAGTTGTTAAATGCAGGTGGGCTGACATTAGGCTCTCTACCACAAAATTATGCTGCCATATATCCTTGATGAGCAGCACTGCATGAAAGGAAAGACTGCCCAGCACGTTCAATAAACAGTAGCTGGTGACAGTTTGCTGTCAGCATGCTCAGTGAATTGGCTGAGGGCCTAACGTCTAGAGTAGGGAATGCAGGCCTGGGTTCTAGTCACTTCTCTGCCATTATGTATTGGTTGTTTGGCCCTGGGCAAGTTATTTAACCTCTCTAGGGTTAGTTTCCTCATCTGTTGAATAGAGATAATAAGAGGTTGTACCTAACACGTAGCATGCCCCATCTCACATAAATGTGAAGTGCTTGGTAAGCTGTTGCCATCACCTACCATACTAACATGAAAGGAGGGAAGGGGCTGGGCGCAGTGACTCACGCCTATAATGCCAGCACTTTGGGAGGCCTAGGTGAGAGGATTGCCTGAGTCCGCAGGTTCAAGACCGTCCTGGGCAGCTTGGCAAGACCTCATCTCTACAATTAATTAAAAAATTAGCCGGGCATGGTGGCGTGCGCCAATAGTCCCAGCTACCTGGAAGGTTGAGGTGGGAGGGTCGCCTGAGCCCAGCAGATCGAGGCTGCGGTGGCTGTGAGTGTGCCACTCCCTCCAGCCTGGGTGACAGAGTGAGACTCCGACTCAAAAAAAAAAAAAAAAAGAAATGGAGGGAAGGAAGGAAAACATGCCCAGCTTCCAGAATGACTCACGGGCTCCAGTGACCCCTGTTAACAATACTTCCTAGGTTTAAACAGTCCCCCTTAAAGTGGGTCTGAATGATAACTTATGGAAACATTGCGATAGTGTTAGCAATCGCACCAAAATGATGCAGCCATCCCATGGAAACAAGGTTACATTGATGTAGGTGGGGGAAGGGGTCTTTACCCCCCAAAGATAGACTAGAATATATTTTTTATTTAAATATGTCACCAGAGCAAAACAGCACCTTCTATTTAGAGCCTCACCTTTTGACATTAGGTGTATGGTGTGGCTACCCACCTCGCTATGCAAAAGTCCCTGGCTCTGGAGTTTCTCAGAGCACATTGGCCAAAGATGACTAAGCACAGAGCAGCTGACCCGTGAGTACCACAGCAACCTTTCATCAGAATTTCCCTGCTTTCATAGCAGTTTTTCTCAACCTGGATATAGTAATGTAGGTCTTTCTGTGTGTTTATTTTGGAACGTGGTTTGTGTCAATCTGCCATAGAGTTCATAAATTGTAGGATTTGCAGAGGAAATATACTGGGACTGAAAACTAAGAAGGTGCATATTTTTGCCCACTACCCATTTTGACTGCTTAAAATGTAGATTTAGAATGTCAGGAGTTGGGAGGGAAACGATTGTGTCAGGCTGCCATAAAATTAGTATGTCATGTCATGTTGCAGAGAGTGTATTACTCAAGAAATTATTTTTTTAAAGTGTATCAGTAAAACATGCCATGAAGTCAGAGCAGAATTTTTAAAAAATGTTTTAAAGTTAAACAATCGCAACAGTAGACATCAGTAAACTTACCAGTGAAATGTGCAAGAATTTATCAATGGAATGGCCTGGGCTACCTTCCTCTCAGACCTCAGGTGACAACACACCCTTTTCCTGTCATGTTGACCCAATATTTTATAGAAAGTCTAAATCTGTAAGCAAATTCACTTTTTGCCTTGTGTCTACCTGTCTGTGACCAACTTTGGAAGTTTGTTTATGTAGCATATTGCTTTTATTTTTATTTTTGTTTTTTTTGGGGGGGTTTTTTTTGAGTTGGAGTCTCACTCTGCTGCCCAGACTGGAGTGCAGTGGCCGCTCCCGGCCACTGCAGCCTCGACCTGCTGGGCTCTGGCGATCCTTCCGCCTCAGCCTTCCAAGTAGCTGGAACTAGAGGCGCGTGCTACCATGCCCGGCTAAGTTTTGATTTATTGTAGAGATGAGGTCTCGCCAGGTTGCCCAGGCGGTTCTCAAACCCGCGGGCTCAGGCAATCCACTCACCTCAGCCTCCCAAAGCGTGGGATTACAGGCTGAGCCACCAAGTCTGGCTAGCATAATGCTTTTAACAGACTTCTTTCATGTTTACTCTTATATAATAAATATATACACAAATTAATTTTATATGAAATATAATGTCTTTTGGTTATAAATATGTGCAACAAATACATTATCAATTACTACAATACATTTTAATGTATTTGCTGCTAGTATTCATCAATTGACATTTAATTATTTTAACATTTGTAATTGCATTGATATAATATTTGATGTCATAATATCAAAAGAAATATTTATAATGATAATGTCAAAATGGCCAGAAGGTGGAACATATCAAAAATATTTTAAAAACTAGATCATTGGTTAGAAATTAATTTGGACTTTTTCAGTAAAAATATGCTTTGAAAAACAAGATACTATTTATCAAGGCTATCCTATATGTGTTATAATGAGAATTTTTTTCCTAGATCCCATAGTTTCCTATCCCAGCATGACCTTGTGATTCCAGGTGATGAGGCCTGTGGTCACAGTTGTGCTTAGGAATTACCATCAAAAGGGAAGTAAAATTTGACTCCTTTGTGAAAGGAATCTTCATTTTACTCTATCTGGACATGCCATGTACAATTTAAAGTTTATCGACTCACTCTTTTTAAATATTGTACAGTTCTTCAGGCCTCAACTTCAAATCACAGAAAATCTTTAAAAAAAAAATAATACTTTAAGATAAAACAAGCCCTAATCACGCTATCATATCTCTATGTAGTAGGGCAAAAACAAAAAAGAGAACGCGCCAATGAATTTGATCTAAATTAATTCCATCATTATTAACAGTGGAAATTATTTAATCAGATTATAGAACTAAGTCTGGTAAGCTGAAGCTCACACAAAAATAAAATATTATTTTTTTAAAAAGTATCTTAAAGTTTTATATATGGTCACAAAATTCTTGAGGAAAAATGTTCCCTTCAAATAAGAATATTGTGACTTTCTCCTTACAGATAGTTAAATTATTTACTTTTTTAATTCTAATAAGCTGTTTCTAAACCAGCCTTTTATCCTAAAGCACCTTTGATTCAAAGGACCACAAACTCAAATAAAACAACATCTGTCCTCAGGCTATTTCTAGATAGGGAAAACACATCTGTTCCACAAGAGCCCTTAGCCAACAGCTTGAAATTGTTGTGAGAATTTTTCTTAAAAAAAAAAAAAAAAAAAAAAAGGATTGTGTGTGAATGGAAGATGCTTGATGTTAGAAAAAAAGTTTTGAGAAAGCACTCCTCTCTTCAGAGGATATAAAGAGAGCCCAAATTTAATTTCCATTAAATTCTTAGGCTTCCACAAGCACAGACATCTTTGTGGATGAATGTGAACACACCTGTTCAAGAAAAGTGAAACAAAACCTGAACCGTCTTCCCTCCGCACACCAGTCACCCAACATCTGTCATAAGTTATCAATTACTACCCTAGACTGGACTCAAGCCTGTGATCTGAGGCTGAAAAAGCCATGTAGCTCATTCTCGTACCCTGTCTGTGATTTTTGTCTGTGTCGCCGTTAAACCTTCTGTTTAAATCTCCAGGGATTTGCAAGAGCAGATGACCCCATGATGTTAATAATATATTTACACCCGAGGTTTCTATGTCCATCACCCTGAGGCTGATCTTAGTTAGGTTTCTGTGACTTGCAGTGATAGGGCTTGCTCCACCAAGATGCTTTAACCCAATAGTTGGCATACTTTCTTAATTGCATAAGTTCCTTAATTGCAACCTACAGACAATGTCTCCTTGTCCAAGGTTGGTTTGTTTGCTTGTTTGTTTGTTTTAATCTTTGCTTTTTAAGATTTTGGCTTTGATTAAATACTAATACATTACAAAACTTCTGGGCAAACAGGCAAACAAAAAACAACACAAGTCTTCCGGGCATGACTGGGTGAGCTTCTTCTTCCCTTGGGGAGAATTGATTATTAGAGGTACTACTAAGTAAAACTTACGGTGACAGCATCAATTGCCAGTGCCTTTGATCTCGAATGGGTCACATTCCTGTAATAGCCCACCTCCTCAGCTGGGTATATGTGAGAACTAATCGCTACATGGCCACAGCACTTGTCCACTGCCCATAAGACAGCACCAGTTTTGCCACAAAATGATGGTGTGACTTGGAGCAATCTCCTTAACCTTCTGGTCTCTTCATGTCCTCATCTTTGAAGGCAGAGGGCTAGACTAAATAATACCTTAGGTCCTTCTTGCTCTACCGTTCTGTGAAATGGAAAGTAGCACAAGTCTTCAACTGTTTTCAAGAGAATTATGGTAAAGAGAAAGTGGTCAGTGTGATCAGGCACTGGAGAACTCCGAGCTTGCCCAGACTCAGAGAGCGTGGGACTTACTTTGCTCTATTTTGATATGTTTTTCTTTGTCATGATACAGAAGTAGCATCCACCACTGCAGTGTCCAGGTGGGTACTTGCCTCATTTGCCAATAGGTGCACTCATCTTTCCATGTGATCCTCATCGCTCCAGTTAAACTTGTACAAGCTGCAGTAACTCAGCATGTAGTGAGACTCCAGGTTTCAGTTATGGCAAGACGATGTCTTGAATGTGCAGAGATAACAGGGTGGGGATTTTTCAAATCTGGGTTTGAAGGTGCAGATATACCGTGACCTCAAAGTGGATGATGTTTGGTTGCCGGGGCAAAAGACCAATCTGGAGCTAAGAGGAAAGAATACTAGCTGGAGAATACTAGGAAAAGATGAGATTGCAGAGTGGAGCATCTGTGTGTTGGTGGGAGTGGGAGGGATACAGGTTCTACTGAGGCCTTTGGCTTTTACATTGAGTGAAATGGGGAATCACCGGAGGGTTTTGAGCGGAAGACTGACATGATCCGACTTAAACTTTGTGCACAAGATCAGTAGCAGCATCCTGAGAATAGACTCAGAGAGTTTTTCGAGGGCAGAAGCAGGAATGGAAGGTAGAATACTGCCTTCTGGTTCCAGCTCTGCTGTGAGTGTGCTTTGTGTCCATGAGCCAGTCCTTTTACCACACAGGCCTCATTTTTTCACCTATAAGTTGAGAGGTTCATTCATGTCTGAGGTTCCTTTCAGTTCCACCCTCCGGGGGGTCAGTACTTGGAGGAACATGTAGAAATTTCTTCCTGTTCAACATAAGCATTTTTACACATGGTGTCTCCCAAATTTATACCTTCTTTCTCGTAGCTTTAAAGTGCAAATTTTGAAACTCAGTACATGAACCGCATAGGATGTTTAATGGGTTCTGGTACAGGTTGTACATTGCAGGGAAATATCAATTGTGGAAATATAAAGATGGTTCATGCTGCACTTGTTATAAGTGGTAATTCATGAAAATGGTAATCACACCTAAAGACAGTTTAAATGATACACACACATGTTCCTCCTAGGGAAATGCACATTTCAAGAGGGAAAGGGGGTCAGATGATTACCTTTTATAAAATAAGAGTTATACTTGGATTTATCATAAAAGGTCAAAATCTGAGTATCCTGAAGTCAGGATTAAAATGGTAATAGAATTCAAAAATGTAGACCTCTAATGAGGGAAATATGGAAAGGTTGTTGTAGCGAATTTCTAACTTTTAAAATTAGAACTTACTAATAATGAACTTACTAATAAAGTGCCCGTAATGCACTCTCAAAAATAGAATATTCCCACATATCCACAGTGGGTTTCTTCTTTGTTGTTGGCATTTGAACAAATAACCTCATTTAACAAATCAGTCTTTCAGGCTGTATGTTAGCCTGGCAAAGAACTGTCCCCTTTTCTACCTGCATCTGTATCTACAGAAGTTAATTTGGTTGTGGATGGAGTAAATTAGATGAGAAAAATTGAAAAGGGAAGGGGGTCAATGCCTGATGATTTCACTCACCCATGTAGAGATTCCAGTGCTCTGTGTTGCCTTGAGAGAAATCCCATGGTGCCAATTAACCTAACTTATTCCAAAACAATTCTCTGTTTGGAAAGAATAATTTTCCTTGTGGGTGTTCCTTGAAATTGTATGCCACATCCCCTGTCATTACTGAGATGTGTGCTGTGCAAAGGAAAGTACCAGCTTCGTTTCCATGTACTGTATAGATTAGAGCTGTATCCCACACACAGTGTCAAATAATCGGTTTTAATTTTGTTCAATGCACACATATTTTAACTTTTAGCAGTTTTTTAAATGTGCAAAAGTTGCCTCTGCCTAATATTAAACCCACTATTTATGTCAAAATGATAAAAAAAATATACACACATATATATAAAGCAGGAGATATGTTTTAATCAGGAAATAGCTTTCCCTGCACTTTTTTTTTTTTAAGTCAACCTTCTTGGCTTGTTTTAAATGGCATCTTCATTTTCTTTGGACTAATGTGAATGCATTTTTCCTCCACTGTAAGAAGAAACTAGACTAGAAAAGATCGAAAAGGGTGCAACTAGCTTGGTAAATACATTCTCCTTTTTTATTAGGCTGTTGTCTGTTTGGATTTCTGAAGTATTTTTTTAAAAACCTAATAAATCAATTAACCAATATTCATTCTAAGTTTTAATTTGGTGAATAGAATATATGTGCTTTTCATCAAGGCACACATCTTTTTAAGTCCGAAACCACCACACACAAAGAATTTAATTCTGACAGACATTTGTTCTCAGCATACATACTTGAGGGCTAATAGTTGTCCCCACTTAATCATGCTTCTTAAAAGTGAATTCCAGAAGACTTGAGGCCCCAAATGACCCTGGTAAGGTGAGTTGTCAGTAAATTACTTTTATGATGTGCCCTAGGGAAGCAGGTCTGCTAGAAACTTGGTAGGGAGCTGGCCCCCTCTTGCCTGCAGGGGGATGACCTTTAACTTTATCTAACCTTTGTGCTTCTAATTCTAAATTTCTGGGAGGCAGTTAGTCACATGGTTGGATAGCATATTAAACGAGCCTCTCCTGTACTCAGAAGACAATATTAACCACAAATGTGTTGCTTAACCCTCGGATGAAGCATACCAATAAGCATCTTATTTCTACAATTTAATTTTAAGTACCAAACATTTAATAAGTTGAAACAGAAATAAGTTCAAAGTGAACTCAGATCTAAATTATGACTGCCCTGGGTGACATTTGGAAAACACTATAGAACATTTAATCCTTCTAATTTTGCTTATTTGAATTTTTATGGCACTTGAAAATTTATAAGAATGACTAGAGAAGATATGTGAAGATATATGAAGATATCACATCAGAATGCTTATTTTTTTCACAAAGTAGTTATTGAAGACAAATCCTGTCCATTTTTTGTTTTCGTAATAAGGAAGTTTTTTTAATGGTGCTTTTTGGGGATAATCATGTACATTGAAATCATCAAACATAGGAATTGAGATTCAGTTTTAGATGAAAAAAAAATACCCTTATTTGGCTATATTAGATAGAAATCATTGGGAAATTTTTTTTTTATAGAACATAAAATAAAATACAAAGAGATTATTAATTTCCCACTAATTCTAACTCACACTGAATGGGACAGAATTTTTAATTCTTTCCTAAAGAAAAATAGTCTGTGGTTCAGTTTTATTGTATGTAAGCATATTATTTGATTTAAAACATTTATGTATATATTATATAAAAACACTATATGACTGAATGAAATATTATTAAAGATAATAAGCTTTTTCCCAAAAAAAATGGCACACCTAATTTTTAATCAGAAAATGTTTAGGTATATGAATGCATAGACTAAATGTAGAATATTTTCATAATCTCTTAGGTTTATATCTCAGATTGCAGTATAAGCAAAACTGGGCGGTCTAAGCTTTGCATTTGATATTAATCCTTTTGAGGAGTTCGACAATAAGCAGTTGTAGAAGCAATTAGTGTAATTTCGGTAGATTTTTCAGCGAGGAGGGAAAGAGATCAGCAAAAATTCTTTCCTATAAACCAAAGATTCTGACTCAAGAATGTATGTAAACAAAATGTAAGTTTTAAATATAGTTTAAATATCACCCAGGAAAGAAACCCAGTGGTGAAAAAATTGTCAACAGACTGGGAGTAGTCTTTAAATGATGGGGAACACATTACGTTGGTGACACTAATGTTAGGAATACACAGGCACATGCTTCCAAAAAATCCAGTACGAAATGACCTCTTCCCTCCTGCCCTGAATTGTATATAGTTGGATCTGATTGAGAAACTGATAGTAAGACAGAATGTAGACATACCTTGTAGATAGCCTTAAGGTTTTACTTGAGATAATGGCAACCAAACTCACAATTTTGAAATGAATTTGGAAACAATAGTTAGAATAAAACAGATGATGTCTCAAGGCACTCACATCTAAACCTTCTCATGCCGTTTGCTTGTTTTAATCCTGCCAAAAGTGTTTTTCATCTTCCGCTTACATATGGTTAGGTGTGTTCTTGTTTGTTTGTGTTTTGTCAAAAAAATTCATGTGTAAGTATCTTGATGGTTTTAATCATGACGACATGTTTCCCATTGTCATTCTCTGGAGACTTGCTATTCAGTGACCGTTAAACCCGGATCGAGATACACATTCAGAATATATTATTGCATTGAGCAGTACCCATCTCTGGAGCCATCTGAAACCAGTCCAAAACACAGGACTTGGACCGTTGAAGGTTGCTCCCCGCAGGAAAATCAGAGTGCTGTGACCCAAAGAAAATAGACTTTGGGCGGGAAAAGAAACAAGGATGTGGGAAACTCAGGTCTATTGAGGAAAAGGAAATTGAAGCAGAAAAACTATACATGACCTGTTACATGCTATAATCAAAATATAACCAAATTCTGGGAGATGCCAGAGGAGAGAAAGGTAATTTCATCCACCTGAGGATGACTGTTCCTCACATAAGTAATGATTCTTAAAGGGCGTGGGCGGAAAGGAGAAAAGAGCCTTTCATGCAGGAAACATCATGATGGAATTGAGATCAGGCTAACCATATAAACTGAGGCCGGAGAGGGTACCTATAAAGCATCTTATATCCTCAGCCTAGGGATTCTCAGTTTCTTTCTGTGGCAGACAGACAGCAAGGAGCGTTACGGCCAGTCCCTCGGTGATGTGTTAAATGTTTGTATGACCAGTTGGCTTCTTAAGGCAAATGTCACTACTTAGCTGCTGTGACTGCCATACTTCTTGCCTGGAGAGCAAGGCAGCTTGAGAACTAAGTCTTTACAAAATTGAAAAAAATGAATGCAAGAGGAGATGTTAGGAAAAAGAGAAAGTCAATTTGGATGGGCTTAATCAAAAATCAAGATAACCTTACAGGCTTTCTCCCTGTGGCACAGAGTGCAGCAACTCCAGGCTTGCATACTACCAGCCTAGCAAATCCAGGAGAACGGGGGCTGCTTCTCCCTGAGTCCAACAGCGATCTCTCGATCTCTCGTAATGGATGCCTCTGGCTTGGGCCCCACATTCACCCTAAGGCCACTCATGTGCTACCATGATTGGCCAGGCCTGGGACAGAGCCCAAAACATGGAGCTGCAAGCGTGGAAGGCGTAACACCCCAAGGTTATTGGGGTGGTGTTAGCAGAGGAATAGGAAGCGGACGCTGGGTAGTCCTAACAGCAGGCACTCACTACTTACTTAGGAGATAGGAGTGTTCAGAGTCCCAGGCGCTTAATATTCAGTCCTGCCTGCCTTTCTCTCCATGCTTCTGAGTACCATGCTTTCCTCTGTGACATTTTTAAGATCATTCAAGGATTATAAAACAACCAACCAAGCCTTTCATTTGATAATCAGGTGGCATTCTCATAATGTTCACACAATACTCATTTTTTGCTTATCCTTATCTACTTTCCAGATATTTACATTTAATGTACCAGTAAAATATGCCTCAGGAAGCATTGCTGAATCGCCCGCAGCAGTGGGGGCCAAAAGATTGCCTTAATAACTTTTAAGCTGCAGAAAAGGCTCTTCTCCTAAAAAAGAGGGTAGCTGAGACTTTGTCAGAAATACAACTATATGACTGTGGTCTTGGCCCTTGTTTTAAAAGCCTTTTGTAAAATTTCTATCTCACTTCCATTCATTAATCACATTTATTTGTGAGTCACTTTAGAGTTTGCATCCAAACCTGCAAGAATAACAGAAGTATATTGGGAATGGCCTCCAAATTGCTTAAATAGAGAATATAAAACATCTAATGATAAGGTTTGTGTTTTGTAACATATAATTTTGGCATATTTTATACCCTGTGGCTCTGAAGTTTGCATTTTCCCTCCAATGATGTTGAGCTTCATTATGTGCAATTTAATTAACTTTGGTAAACAAGCATGACATGTTTTAATTTGTCTTTAGTCATAATAGTATGATTAATGTGCTGCAGACTACTTAAAGTGCAATAGCGTCAGTATTTCTTTACACTTTGGAATATGTGGGATGTTTCTGAATATTCTCATGAGTCTGTTAGTATGCCTTTGCTAGGTATTTAATAGCATATTAAAATCTGTTTTTGTTTATCCACTTAAATGAAAACAAGAGAAAGTTTGAAAGGCACAAATCCCGATTTTACCCAAGAATGTGTGTGCTTTTATCTCTAACAGGAAAATCTTTAAATTAGTCATTTTCTTCCCTCATTGACAGCCTTTGTCACATTTAAGCATGTCCTTGAAATTAATGCTAACTACAAACAATAAGCATTCAAAAGTAAATAATTTCTTATTTAATAAAAAAAACTAGTCTCTGTCTTACATGCCTGAGTTTTATTTTATTTTATTTTATTTTATTTATTTATTTTTTTGAGTTGGAGTCTCACTATGTCGCCCAGACTGGAGTGCAGTGGCCACTCCCGGCCACTGCAGCCTCAACCTGCTGGGCTCCAGCAATCCTTCCGCCTCAGCCTTCCAAGTAGCTGGAACTACAGGCACACGCTGCCACGCCCGGCTAATTTTTTTTTATTTATTTTTTTATTGTAGAGATGAAGTCTTGCCAAGATGCCCAGGCGGGTCTCGAACCCGCGGGCTCAGGCAATCCACTCACCTCAGCCTTCCAAGGCGAGGGATTACAGGCTGAGCCACCGAGCCCGGCTACATGTCTGAGTTTTAAATCAGAGTAGGATTATATAAGTATAGGATAGATTTTTTTGTGTTTTCTGTCTAAAAACATGGCTGTGTACTCACTATACCTTACTAAAAAAGTCTTTTTTTTCTTAGCATGTATTATACCATTGTATTCCATATCTGTTCCTTCTAAAAGCAGTGTTTAGTTTGCTCTTGTAGAAAGTTGAAATAATTGACTTTTCTACTTTATTTCAGCATCTTGATCTCTGTCATGATGTTCATTCGGCCACTTGATTATGTCAAATAATAGGAAGACACCTTTCTTAATAGTGGTTTCTTACCCTTGGAAGATGCAGGTGGGACCTAGCTAGAGTATTTTTACCAAAAAATGACTATAAGCTACTTTCCATTTGATCAGAAAGTTGACAGATTTGTGGCATTCCTCTCAGAGGAATGATCTTTCCCATAGGTCCCTGTGTAAGGAACTTTCCTGTGCTTTGTAGATCTGCAAAAGTAATACGGTTCAGCTCCACATAGGCAGTCTGGCTATATATTTGCCATTCATTGATGGATTCATTCACCGAACAAATGTTCATCGGATTCCTTCTCATGGTGGCAGAGGAACTAGGAAAAATCCAGAAATTCTATCTGTACATGATAATGGATTATGATAAACTATTTGTAAACATTCAGGTAGGAATTTATGGGATTAGAAAAAGAGAAAGAAGGAGTGAGAGCTTTTGGACTTGTGTCCAGGATTACCTTCGGTCCATGTACTTGTTCAATTTCAGGGTACAAGGCTGTCTCAACGTTCCAGCATTGACCTGCAGAATGCTAAAATGTATAGAATTGCCACTTATCCCTAACAAAGAATAGGAACTTCTCATTCACTGAATATTTTGATTAACTAATAATTTTTAAAAGGCATGGTGAAAATTACCAATTTTCAAAGACTGTACAAGAAAGTATCATGAAAAATGTGAAAACAACTTATTCTTAGATGTAAAGTACGAAATACTACAGTATTCATGTCATTATTACAAATATATTAGATTCCACTAACCAACCTTTATGTGAAACCCTTTGAGACTAGCTAAGTTTCAGAATTCAGAGATTTTCAGTCTTTTGTTAAGTCAGTATGGTTCATATGTTATAAATTACCTGACTACCATGCTGCAGTCTGGGATGGCACCTCGTAATCAGACATATTAATATATTTGCAGAAAAACATCTGAGCTTTCAGCCTAAGTGGAATAAAGACTATTCATTGTTTCACAGCAATTCAAATATAGTTTTGTGAGTAAATAAATTTGCACTAAACTTTTAAAAACCTTTCACTATTCAAAACTTTTTGGACTTCAGAATTACCTATGAGAGATTGTGGCCCTGTTATCTTGCTCAGGTGCTCATCGTGTTTTAGCAACCCGTTTACCTGCCATCAGATTTCAACACCGACTGTTGGCGGACGAGCTGGGAGAGCAAAATTGGCTTCTGAGTTTTAAAGAAAAGAGCTGTCACTAAGTGCCATGTGCTTAAATCGGTGGAGGTGGAAGGAAGCTTTGGAATCATTTAACCTAGCTCTTTGCTTCTGCCATTGAGGAAGCTAAAGTCTGTAGAGACAAAATAGTTTGTTTCAGGTTGTCTAGCCTCTTTCCTCCCTACCCCTCAGTCATACTGGTGTTGAATCGTTTGTAAAATTAAGCTTCCTTATTTAACAAGCCTGATGTTTTACTGTTAGTTTTCCTAGAATGCTCATGTTTCTGCACAATAGTGATCAGAACAACGGATTCACAATACGAGGGATATAGAAGGTGCTTGGGAGATGAATTTACTGATAGCAGGGTGGGAAGCAGCAGATTTGCAGGACAGCAAAAACTTCACAACCTTCTCTGAAAGCTAGATAGTCTAGCACGATTAACAGATTCTTTTCAGGGCTGGGCATGGTGGCTCACTCCTGTAATCGCAGCACTTTGGGAAACCTAGGCAGGAGAATTGCTTGAGCCCAAGCGTTCGAGACCAGCCTGGGCAATATAGCAAGACCTTGTCTTTACAAAATTAAAAAAAAATTAGCCAGGTTTGTGACATGCACCTGTAGTCCCAGCTACTCAAGATGCTAAGGTGGAAGGGTTACCTGAGCCCAAGAAGTCGCAGTGAGCTGTGATTGTGCCACTGTACTCCTAGGTGACAGAGTAAGACCCTGATTCAAAAAAACCAAAAAAAACCAAAGACAAAACATAGATTCCTGACAATCCTTGTTGGTTGCTCAGGTGCTCTTAACCAAAGGAAATACAATGCTTTCCATGAAAATACGGTAAGATCCATATGACACCACTTTTTGCCAACCCATTTACCCCAGGTTGATTAGATTTATTTTCTTCAAAACATCACCAAATACCAAAGTAAAAAAGAATTCTAGGAGGCTGGGGTCTATGGAAAAATCTCTGTATCTTCTGCTTAATTTTCCTGTGAACTTGATACTGCTCTAAGAAATAAAGTCTGTTCAGAGAGAGAAAAAAAATTGCATTCACTTCTCAATTATATTTCAATTAAATGAGATTTTTCATTTTAAAAATGTGGGGTACAATTCAGGATTAGGTACACCAGTGCTCATTGATTTCTTAACAGATCACTTTGGGAAGAGAGACTAAAATAGCAGTTATTTTCCAGAAAATACAACTTCTGTGTGTGAAATGAAATACAAAATACAGATGAGATCTTTTTTTTTTTTTAAGAATGACACTAAGACATTAAGAACAAGTCAAAATTGTAATTACAAAAGCAAGGCTATGTGAAATACATGTTTATTTAGAGACAGGGTCTCACTCTATTGTCCAGGCTTGAGTCCAGTGGTGGAATAATAGCTCACTGCAGCCTCGAACTACCAGGCTCAGGCTATCCTCCCACCTCAGCCTCTCTGGTAAGTAGGATCCAGCTAATTTTGAAATATGTATTTTTAAAGACCATCACCCAAATTTTGATCTCTCTTAAAATGCAAATGTCCCTGAGAAACCTGACTCTTATCCTTATCAGTCTTTCTAGTTTAGTGAGACTAGATTTAAGTTCTTTTTTCAATGCAGCTTTTGATGGGGAGAAAACTTGAGAATCCTTGGGTTTGGAGAGAAGAACTAAAGAGCTTTAGGCAGAGAAAGACAGACAAAACCTGGGAGGGTTTGGGCACAGAAAACGGGTCTCTGGTTTTATAATTTGACCCACATTAAAGTAGTAACTTCTAGACTAAAGCTCTATTGTCAGGCAACAGGATTTTATGTTCGTATTCAGTAATTTTGGAATCTTACTAATCTGTGTAGACTATTGATATGCAATCTGATGTTTCTCATTTTTTAAAAATAAACTTGGATCAGATTGAATAGAGATAAAGTAATTTCTTAACCTAAGTCCTCACTTGGGATAAATGATCAGAGCTAAGCTATTTACTTGAGTCTTCTTCTATTTTTTTAGATTAGAAAATATAGTTTATTTAGAAAGTAAATTAGAAAGAGAGTGAGAGAGAAAAATAGGAGATTCACCTCCCCAAAGTAGGGGAGGGGGCAATGCCAGGAAGCATGGCAATAGCCATGGCTCAGAAAGCACATGGCCACACGAGAGCAGAGTCTAGTAAGGCAATGGCGGTGGCAATGGCCTACTTTAGTCTTCACTTTTACTTAAAAAATAAAGAATAAGTATGGCACATTTATAAGGAGTTTCTGAACATTCGAGTTGAGCCATGATTTGAAAAATGGAGACTAATTACTGCATTTCCTTTTGTTTTAGGAATGTTAAGGAATTAACAAAAGATCACTGTGGTTACAGTGGTTGGTTTGTAGAAATTAAATTTAAGATAATAGTCAAATAATTGAATTTAAAACTTGTAATAAATTATAGTATACCAACTGCTTTCACATATGTGGAGATTGTCTAGCTTGTCTACCAGACTAAAGTGTGCTTAAGATGTGCTATGTGGTAATGATTTAGATTAGGGGTTAGCAAACTATAGATTCAGTCTGGCTTACTTCCTGTTTTTATAAATAAAGTTTTATTGGAACACATCCACACCACTGTATATGTATTTTCCGTGACTTCTTTTGTGCTACAACTGCAGTGTTGAATATGTGCCTTAAAGACTGCATGGTTCACAGAGTCTTAAATATTTACTCTCTGGCCCCTTAGGAAAAAGTTTGCTGACCCTAGATTTGGATGGTCAGTTACTGATTCTCAATACACTCCTCTCTGAGAAGTCATGTTGCCTAAATCTTTGAAAATAGTAAAATATCCTTTTTACAAGGATATTTTAACAAAATTAGGAATAGCTTGAAAAAGTTTAGCATATTTCTCTAAATATACATTTCAGTCTTATCTGAGGAATTATTTTTCATGGTTTATATTTCCTAGGGCTTTGAATTTTTTAGGACTTCATTATAAAAGACTATTTGAGTTTTATCTGCAGAACTAGTGAAAAGAAAGTAGCATGGGTGCTTCTGACTGCATTTTGTAACTTTCAACAATAAGTTACTTGTGCAAGATTTCTATCTGTCACTGGCATGTCTGAGTCTTGTACATATCCCTCAGACCCCAGCTCCATTGTCTTGGTTCCCTGGATATACCGCCACTCTTCACTTCATCAATGCAGCATTGTCTATGTACTGCATAACTGTAAACTTGTACATGATACGAGATAGGCCAAGAACACTCTCTGTGAGTTGCATTCTTTACTGTGACACTAACCACTTGACGCCACCATTTCCTCCTATCTGGGCCATAAGCTCCTGAAGAAGAGGGACCACATTGATGTCATTTTCCTGTCTGTCATCCTTGGGCACCATTTGATATACAAAACTGAAATTTTTACCAAAAAGCAAACTTGTAGAATTTTTTTTCTCTACTCAAGCTCAGTAGTTGAAGTATGTATTAAAGTAAGTTGTCCATTTAATTTATCATTCAAATTGGGATAATCTTGAGAGCAAAAGAGGATTCTCTGAATAGTTTTTCTAGAAATAGTAAAACTACTTCTAATAGTTTAAGTTCTGGTAGACTGGTTCTAATAACTAGTCTGATGGTTACACTAGAACTATGTCCAGGCACACCAGGATACAGTCACCCTAACTTTTGTAGATTTTGAAATCTACACCATGTCTGGTAACTATACCATATCTGATCATTAAGCAACTGTTCATTATAAAATTGATGTTAAAATGACCTTTATATTGGCAACAAAATGACCAAAACCAAAAATATTTTTAAAATTGAGGAATTTCAGTTAACTTGGACTTATGATCGTGTGCCTGACAGAAGCAACATGATGGACAAGCCTCCTCCTTTTGCTCTCCCATCTCCATAGAACCCTCTCCTTTCCATCATCAAGAAAAGCAGGTGGCTGTCAGTATGGACAACTACCAGGAAAAAAAGGAGTAAAAAGGGGACTGATCTAGGGTTATGTCAGGATTAGGAAACAATATCTTGTACAAGTCATCTTGTTTCATTTTTTCCCCTTTTTAATTTTTTTTTTTTAAAAAAAAGCATAATCAGGCATGCACTGATCTTACAATAAGCTTTACTTATAGTAAAACCCGAGCACATTTTAAATTATGCAGTTCACTATATTAAGCCAGAACTTTCCAGTCCACCCAAAGTTTCCAGTAAAGTTCTGTTTGACCTTGGTATAAAGACCACCTTTACTAGGTGACTTATTTTTGCTGCCCTCTTGGGTGGTCGAATGAGGCAAATTTCCCTGTTCAACAACATACAACCTTCTTTTTTGCCAACTGAACATTACACTGGGATGTGGCTTGGAGGAACAGTTTCTCAATACTATAAACAACTGCTTTCTTGGAACAGCTTGTTGCTGAAGCATAAAGAAAGGTTACTCTTGGTTTAGCCTTGAGTAGCATATGAATTGGTTAAGGAAGTAAATGTTGGCTCACCCACCAAATTACAGTGGCCATAATATAATTAAGTTCAGTATCCTCCCTAGAGGCTCTAACAAGCATTATTATGACACCAAACTCAAAGAAGAGGAATTTTTTAAGAGCCAGGAAATTAGCGAGAAACAGTCTTTGGGGGAAATGCTGCAATGGTTTAAAGAAATCTTTTAGTGGAAACACTTAAAAGTTGTTCAAGAATAAAGGCTGGCTAAAATATAGCAGTTTATCTGTGATCGCAAGGCCTCTTAAGTCAGTATTGCGCAAAAGAATAGGGTGTGTGGGGATGAAAGATGATATTCGTATTAGGATAGAGAAGAAATGGGAGATTTAAGATCTGCTAGAAATACTGAAAACAAAACCCCCCGAAAAGGAATTGTTACTAAAAGAAATTATGGGGAAGGCATTTACTCTCTGCTTATCCAAATTAAATTGTATTCATAAACTAACATTTCTAATAACAATGTTAGACTATATTCAGTTACAGACTTCATATAGACTATTGGAATATTATTAAAGACATAAATGAGTCCGAGAGAAAAGAGGAGGAAAAGGAATGAGAATGCAGGGCCACTGACTTGCTCAGTATGAGGCCACAGCTTTCTTAGCGAAGCAGCTTGTACAATTTCCAGAATTTTCTGATAGGACCCTAGGGCGCAACAGTCACAGGGACAAGACACTTCTGAGGACACATATGAAAGTTTAAGCACTTAAAAGACAAATATTTAACTTGTATTTCTTTCCAAGTCACTGCTGTTTGAGGAACTGTTCTCGGGTGATTTTTTTTTTTTTTCTTTTTGGTAATACACCACAAATTTGTTACTCTGTTTTCACTGAGTCTGCTTATCACTGGCTAAAGTAGCAGGTAATCCTGCTTATATCTGTCTGTTGCATCAGCCCATGCAGTAACTCTTATCACGTGCTAATATTATTCTTGTCGTGTGTTCTGCACAGAAGCTACATTGCAATAAGCATAGTTTTCATACAAGTAGAGTGCTTTGGAGTAGAGGAAAAGGGCTGCCACCTGTTGTAAAGTGTGACCGCATGGATGGTACTGGGCAGACAAATCAAAGGACTGGCTATAATATCTGGCAAATCCATCTTATACAGCAATTCCTTTACATACCTTTGCTTTAGAGTCTACATTAGTGAACTAGCTCTAGCTAGCACCAAGCTTCATGCAGCATCCCTGCTTAATTTCTGCTAACCTCACAGAGAATATTTCAGTCTCCTACAAATAGGATTCAAGTATATTTGTTCAGTGAGCCTTGCGGGGAAGGGGAAGCCAGCACCTTTCAGATCTCTGATTCTGTGTGGAGTTGCCCTAGATTAAGCTGATGATCAGTGTCTTCGTTGGTCACACAATCAATTGCATCTCGCCCCACTTTTATGACCCATCAAAATTATATAGTTTGGTGAGTGCTTTAGATGTCTGGGTACCTAATAACTTTTTGGCAACTTTTTGCTAATGACCTTTAAGCCATCTTAGCATTATCAAAGCTAAATTTGATACCTTACATTCTGTTTGCAAATACCTTTTAACTTTGTAGGGAAGGGGATCCACCTTTTTGAAGGTCTACTGTGTTTGAGAGGCTTTACAAGATAAACTCCACTTAATCCTTGCAAGGGTCCTATTATCTAGGTATGAGTATCCCTCCTTATAGATAATGGAAAGTTAAGTAATGTTCCCAGTAACTGGCAGAACCAGGAGTCAAATTTATGTCTCTCTGACTCAAATAATTGTGAAAACTTCACCCAGTAACCATCCAAAATCCAGCACATTTGAAGAAATCTTCCTCCAGAGTTAGCCCTGATTTCCAACTCTGCTGTCTTTTATGAGCATTACATAATAAACTAATACAAAGTTAAACATAGACAGCATTCTTGCCTTGGTTCCCAAGCATGGGTCAACCTTGAAATAGCGTATTATTGAAACGGAAAAAGAAGCTATGCTTGATTTGGCTTCAAGTAGCAATATGAATTGTAAAAGAAGTTAAGTATAACTTGCTAGAAGAGCCCCAGCTTGGTGCTGGTTGACAGAGTGTCCTTCTGTAGAATTAATTGGAGATTCTTTTTTTTTTTTTTTTTTTTAAGTCCCAGGCAGCCAACAGGTGAAAATGCATAATTCATGCACATCTTGGGGGAAAAAGCACACCTGTGCCAAGATAAGACTTTTCCCATGCTGGATGAATGGGAACCTTGATTTTTTTGCAAAAATAAATTGAGAGTTTAAACATTATAACTATGGGGAAGAGTTATACCTTCTAATGTATTTGAAGAAACCTAGTCCATTTCAGCCTTTAAAGACACATGCCAGGGGGAGCATGTTCAATGTCAAAGAAACTGTGTAAACTGGTAGACATTCATTACCTGCCAGATGAAACAGTAGCAGAATAGGATAAATGAAAAAATAGATCATCTATACAAGAATGGCAGGGATGAGAACCCATTCTACACACAGAACTCCTCCATTCCGATGTGTCTGGATGAAGGCCATAGACATTTTATAGGTTGAAAGTGGGAGTACCAACAACCCTAACTATAAATGTCATTGGAGCACTCATTTCTGCAAGTTTGGTGTGTTATAAATGTCATCTAGGACCCATGCCATACCAGTAGGCAGATATCATTTGGAACTTGTTTTAGATACTGACAAATAAATACCTTCCCAAGGGTTTGGACTGGAAAAAAAATTTTTTTAATCCTTTCATAAATTGCTGTGTCAGGTCATAACAATTGTTTCAGTCCATGGTGATTAAAACTATACCTGCACACATGCAATTTACAAAGATAGTTTGACTTTAGAGAGCTTTTCTTAATGTATTTTTTTTTTTTTTTTTTTTTTTTTTTTTTTTGTGTAGGAGTATAACGATGTCGCCCCAACTTGATTGCAGGTGCTGCAATCGACCACCCCACCCACCACCAGCTGGGCACCCGCAAAACAACCCCCA
>CAUYQG010301585.1:0-12848 GCA_963574415.1 Tarsius wallacei | reverse complement strand
ACGAGACTGGCCATCTGTGGGTGGGGCGGGGGGTGGGGTGGGCTGGCCCGGGGACCAGGAAGGTGAAGGGCAGGGGCAGGGGCTGGCAGGACTGGGAGGGGCTTCCACTTCTCTCCCATTCCTAGGGAGGGAGGCAGCAGGGACCAGACCAGAGTGAGGGAAGGAGTATTAGAGAGCGAGGAGGATGGCTTTCTCAGGAAAGCGGGAGAGTAGCTGACTCAGGAACCCACCGAGATGACCCGGGAGCCTGCTGTAATGACCTGGGAGCCTGCCATGATGATCCAAAGCCCCCAAGATGATCCATGAGCCCCCAAGATGACCTGGAAGCCCCCAAGATGACCTAGCAGCCCTCTGTGATGGCCAGGGAGCCCCGGTGATGAGCCAGAGTCTGCCATGATGACCTGGGAGCCCACTGTGATGACCCATAGCCCCCAAGATGATCTGGAGCCCACTGTGATGACCAGGAAGCCCACCATGAGGACTCAAAGCCCACTGGGATGACCTGGAGTCTGCTATGATGATCTGGGAGCACCCCGGATAACCAGGAAGCCCCTGAGATGACTCAGGAGTCCCCATGATGACCAGGACAGCAGAGGGGCCATTGAAGGGTTATGATCATGAACCTGGCTCAGCCAGGCAGTGGCTGAAGATTCATCAGCACAGTCAACCATTCCAGCCCAGGGTAGGGCGGGGCTTTACCAGGTGATGGCTGTGCTGAGCCATGACAAAGTCAGAGGGGCCAGGCTTGAGGGGCTCTGTAGTGAGTAATCACATCATAACTGACCAAGGAATATAAGTCAGCATGGAGAGAAGACAGGCTCTTGGTGAAGGGGCAACCAATGGCAGAGACCACCCCCTCCCCACAGACTAGAAGGCCTGGAGGGGCAGGGGCGCTGGAGGGAGTGAGTGGGACTGTCAGGGGTGGCTCAGAGGGGAAGGGTCAACTCAAGGTGATGAAGAGGCCCCTGAACCTTAGCCCCTGTCACCTCAGGGCCCTTGGAAAGGAGCCGCCGGGGGCCTGCTGCAGCCATGAGGACACCTGCGGGCATGGGCCCGGAGAGCCCAATTGTCAGTGTCTGTATGTGGCTGGAGGCCTCAGGGACATACCAAGCTGCTTACGTGTGAGACAGACCACGTGGAAAAGGAAAAGGACATGTGTCAGCCTTCCTCGTCTGTGTCACAAGTCCTGTCGCTTGAAGGGGACCTGGCTGGTCTGAGGCTGTCACTTTGATCAGGTGACAGGCAGAGCCAGACTAAGGTGGGGAGGGTGGTGTGCAGAATTCACAGGATGCCTATAGGTACTTATCAGCATCGGTCAGGAGAATAAGACAGATGGTCAGGATGGAACCCAGCCAATAAGGGGTGAGGGAGGGTGCGGGCCTGGGCTGTCCGAGGAGCACAGACGTGGGGTCGCCTTGGCTGTGGTGACTGTGAAAGGGGTTCATGATGGCCGTCGTCGCCACGGGGCCTGACTCACGCCTTGGTCAGAGCCTTGGCCAGCAGGAATGCCTGACCCACTGAGGCAGGGAGTGCCCTCATTTGGGGGGGTGGTGACCACCTTCCTAGTGAGACTTTTAATCTGTTACATCTTAGGGTGAGTGAGGGCAGTGGTGTGCATCAAATCCACAGGGCTACTCAGACTCAGGAGAGACTTGATAATCTCGAAGCCGTCGTGCATGTGTCTGTCATTTCAAGTATTCATAAGGGAGGATTTGACCTGTGAGGAAACTAGGATCCCCATTTAAAGAGGGCAATCTGTAATTTCTAGATGAAAGGTATAAAGAGACCTTTAAAAACCTTCTGACTGAGGTTCTAAACCATTACTATAGTTATGTTTTGCTAGGGTCGTACTTTGGAGAACATTTTGCATCAAAGTACTGACAATCCAGTACATTAAATTCACAAATGCAAGCTGGGCGCTGAGGCTCATGCCTGTCATCCTAGCACTTTAGGAGACAGAGGAGACAGGATTGCCTGAGTCCAGGGGTCTGAGACCAGTCTGGGCAGTTTGGTCGGGCATAGTGGTGTGTGCCTGTGGTTTAAGCCACTTGAAAGGCTGAGATGGAAGGATCGCCTGAGCCCAGCAGGTCAAAGCTTTGGTGGCTGTGAGCATGCCCTGCACTCCCAGCTGGGTGAGAGTGAGACTCTGACTCAAAAAAAAAAAACAAAACACTAATGCAGTTTGAAGTTTTTTACTAGAATTCAATCAGTCCCTTGTATACATGAGATGTTGGGAAGGTTGGTTACTGTAGCTTTAGGTGACAGAGATTGAATCTCCTGGATACACTTTTCTCCATAGGAATAAAAATATTCCTATGCTGAGTTTGAAGGTTTAAGAAAACAAGGCTTTAGAATTAGTTAAAATCTGTTTCTTTAATAAATTTTGTATTTAAAACCCATCATACCAGCAAATAGTCTTCATTGTGTTATAAAGTTTCCATCTGACATAATTAGTCAGACTGTTACCATATTCAGGAAGTCTAGAGACATTCTGGAGCCAGCGGCCTTGTCTGAGTGTGGGCCACGTCCCCTGCACCAAGTGGTCCAGGGCGTCTGTAGCCTGCGATACTGCTGCTGGCTCTGTGGGCAGCTGGCCAGCAGACGCCACCTGTGGCCTCCAGGTGGGTCCCCCCAGCCCACCCCGACAGGGGCAGCAAGCCCAAATAACTGCTCCTTCCGTTGCTGATGGCGCCTGGACTAGAGCCTGGCACTCGCCCCTCTCCAGAAGGCTCACATCTTTATGAGATTGCAGACAGTTTGGAAGTGTGTATTTCAAAAATTATGCCCGGCATGGTCACAGTGGCTCACTACTGTATCCCAGCACTTCAGGAGGCTGAGGTGGGAGGGTTGCTTGAGCCGGGGAGTTCGAGACCAACCTGGGCAACATAATGAGATCTCATCTCTAAAAAAGAATAAAAATAAAAATCAGAAAATTAGCCAGATGTGGTTGTACACACCTGTAATCCCAGCTACTGGAGAAGCTGAGGTGGGAGTCTCGCCTGAGGCCAGGAGATCAAGACTGTGGTGAGTTGTGGTGGTGCCACTGCACTCCAGCCCCAACAGAGTGAAAGCCCAACTCAACAACAAACAAACAAACAAACAAACATACAAAAAAAAACGAGACCTGCCATTCTAAGGAGTGTGTTTTCCCTGCGGCACAAGGCTGCCTTACCGGTGCTGCAGCTGTGGGGCCCCCAGACACCTGAGTCGTGGAAAGCCCAGGCTTTCAGAGAATGCAAGACATGCCCCTCCATACCTAGGACGTGGGTTCCCTTGGCTCCTCTGGGGACTTAAGCAAAGAAAAAAAGATTTGCCACCAACCCTTTCTGTAGAAACTGTGCTTCCCCTGAGGGTAGAGTGAGCCCAGCTTGTAGATGGTGGAGGCGCCTGCTGCCCTCAGTGTTGACTGTTGGCCTGTCCCCACCTCAGGAAAGCAGGGAGCCATGGAAGATTGGAGACAAGGCCAGGAGTCTCTGGCTCCCAAGTTCACATCCTCTCGCATTCTCCCTGACACCCATCCTCCCGAAGCTTCCTCCCTCCGCCTTGTTCCTTCATGACATTCATGACCTGTGTGCTCATCCCTGGGCAACATGAGTCATGTTGGGGGTGGGCTGGGCTCCCTCATGAGCATGGGTTTGCAAGAATTCATTCAACCAACCATCATTCATTCAACCACCATTCATTCATTCATTCTGCCTCAGGGCAGAGCACATGTTCCCAGGCCCCTTGCAGCAATGCGCTCCCCCCAAGAGCCCATGGAGATCTGTGTGTGAACAGGCAAGTCAGCTGCCCAGTCATGGCCATGAGGGAAATGCCCCAAGAGGCACATGGAGGGGCCGTGTTCTCAGTTTGCTTCAAGTTCGGAGTATTTCTTCCTACTTTAAATTTCAAGCTTAGGGTGAACCTTAACCTCATGGCTGCTGTGTATTGTTCAATATGTGCATATTCTATGTGTGAGATGTAGTTGAACTGCCTGCACTCATGGAGAAAGCATTATAGAACTTAATTAGGATAGATCTCAGAGATTATCTGGCTGGCTAATAATAGTAATTATACTTATTAATGTCTATTATTTATTTGTCGGACTTCTGGCCTCAAGCAGTCCTCCCTCCTTGGCCTCCCAAAGTACTGAGATTACAGGTATGAGCCACTGCACCCGGCCTAATGTCTATAATGTATTACCCATTTACTATACGTCAGGACTTGTGCTAAGCACTGTACATACATTATTTTATTTAATGGTTGAAACAGGCTTAGATAGTTCAGGCTCTTATTGATCAAGAAAACATACTTTGGCTGGGCATGACTCTTGCCTATAATCTTAGCACTTTGGGAGACTGAGGTGGAGGATTGTTTGAGACTAGAAGTTTGAGACCAGCCTAGGCTACATAGCGGAAACTGATGTGCTTGGGGTCACAGCCAGGCCGGGAGGGGTGGGCTGGGCTCTCACAGAGGACACTGCTGTGGGCCCTCTGTGGACCAGGGCCCCTGTGTCTTATAAAGGGCCCCCAGGCTTGGGACTTGTGCCCAGAGGGGAGGGTGGGCCCAGTCCACAGAGCCCGGGGTGTGGACCATTTGTGGGGTTCAGATATCCCATTTCACAAAAAGAGAACCGAGGCTCCTGTGGGAAAGACGGTGTCAGCCAGGAGCCCAGGTGTCCCGGTGACCTGTGCTGGGACCTGCGCTGGAGCCTGGTGCTTGGCACCCATTGCCGTCTGCGATGACCAGACTGATAGGGGTGGAGCCCACAGCTTCATGCCTCATCCAAGCGCAGAAACCACTGAATGTTCAGAGAATGTTAATGTTGGAGCATGAGTTTGCAAGGATTCATTCAGCCACCATTCATTCATTCATTCATCTGTGAGTCGTTCAGTGGGCAGGGGTTAGAGAGACAAACAAGTCAGTGGTTGTGTCTTGGGAGGGAGTAACGACTGAGGATACGTCCCGAGGCCCTGGAGACAGGCTGAGCGTGTGTGGAGAGGGTCTGGCATCATCAGACACCTGGAACAGCCCAGAAACCACCTTTCTGCTGTGACAGTCCCCTCTCCAGCATCCTCCCCTCCTGACCCAAGGTGTCCTCTCCCCCCAACTGAGATAGGACATGTCTCAAGGTACACAATGTGGGGTCAGTAGACCCCTAAGTATTAATGCCTGGAATCCTCACAGCAGCCCAGTAGGGTGTATCTGTTGCTATTCTCATTGTATAGACAAGCACACAGGCTCAGAGAGGTTGAGTGGCTTGTCTGAAGTCACCCAGCAGGCAAGCGGAAGGAATTAGTTTCAAATCCAGAAAGTGTGGCTTCAAAGTTGCTTTCTCTAATGCCTCTGGGAGTCAATGATTGGGTCATCGCAAATGTTCTAGAATGCACTGTCCACTGCAGTAGCTGCGAGCTATTCAAATTCGTATCTGAATTAATTAAAACTGGGTAAATCCAGCCCTCTGTGCCGCCATGCACACACACACACTTCCAGTGGGCAGCAGCTGCAGGGGGGCTGCGTGGATGGTGGGAGCTCCCCCTGCATGACCGAGGTGTTGTGGATAGCACAGCCCATACACAGGCGGAGAATACACCATGTCAGCTGGGTGAGGGGCAGGAGAGGCCTGCCAGAGGCCCATGGGCTGGTTTGGTCCCTGATGGCTCCTGGCGGCCGGGAAGCAACACGTGCTTCTGCATCAGAGCAGCGGGATGGTCATGCCGCAGCCCTAGCAGGAAGCACATCTGTGGTTTACAGCGTCTGCTGGATTGAAAGGTCAGGTCCAGGCCCCAGCGGCCCTGGGGAGGAGGAGAGACTCTGCTTAAGACACTCGGCTCGTCTCAAGGCGCATCTGGAGACCCCAGCTCTTGACCCATGTGTGAAGCGTGTCACAAGCTGAGGCTGGAAGCGTGCGCCCCTGGTCCCCAGGGACCAAGTCTTCCCAGGCCGGGCCACACAAGCTGCCCTGCTTGGAGCCACGTGGCGCTGAGTGGCCTCAAGGGAGACTGGGGAGGGCTACGTTCTGGGGAGGCCATGTGGAAAGGCCCTGCAACTCTTGTGTGAGAAATGTGTGGCTGCAATGGCATTGGGCTCTGGCGTTTCCAAGCCTGGAGGGGGCGGGTGGGTGGGAGGTAAGGGGTTCTCTTCATCTCACATTTAAATGCTGGGAAAGAAGCCAGGACTGAGCTGAGAAGAAGACGTGGAAAAGGATGAGAGTCCCTCAAAAGTTTTCTCCCAGGACTGACACGGCAAGCGCTTGAGAGCCTGGAATCCCACGATCAGGGACCTGAGGGGACCCACCTGGTGTCTGCTCACACAGAACTGGGTTTACCCGCATGCCGTGGGCCTAGAACCTGGAAGCGATCCACCAGGTGCCCCTGCAGCAGCTGCCCTGCTGTCATGGAATTCCCTCTTCCAGGCCCTTGTCAGCTTTCCCAGGCAGAGTTGTCTCTTCAGGACAGAGGCCAGCCATGCTAGGAGCCATGGACAGGGTTCCCCCTGTTGGGACAGAGTCGGCCTCTAGGCCTGCCCATGTGGAGGAAGGACCCCAAAGGATCCTCTGATCACAAGAAGCCTCTGTCCTCTTGTGGAGTCTCTGACCTCCCGTGGAGCCTCTGTCTTCTATGGAACCTCTGTCCGCCCATGGAGACTCTGTCCCCCCATGGAGGCTCTGTCCTTCCATGGAGCCTCTGTCCCCCATGGAACTTCTGTCCCCCTAGAGCCTCTGTCCTCCCATGGAGGCTATGTCTCCCTTTAGAGCCTCTGTCCCCCATGAAGCATCTGTCCCCATGGAGCCTCTGTTCTCCATGGAGTCTCTGTCCTCCATGGAGCCTCTGTCCCTCTACTGTGAAGCCTCTGTGCCCCCATGGAGCCTCTGTCCTCCTGTGGAGCATCTTTCCCCCTGTGGAACATCTGTTCCCCCCCCCCATGAAGCCTCTGTCCCCCATGGAGCCTCTGTCCCTTCATGGAGTCTCTGTTTCCCCATGGAGCATCCGTCCTCCCTTGGCGCCTCTGTCCCTCCGTGGAGCCTCTGTCCCCCCTGGAGCATCTGTCCTCCCTTGGAGCCTCTGTCCCCCTGTGGAGCCTCTGTCCCCCATGGAGCCTCTATTGCCCTGTGGAACCTCTGTCCTCCCTTGGAGCCCCTGTCCCCCCTCTGGTCCTGGCTGCCTCTGGCTTGGCCTTCTGGGACCATCCGTGGGAGACGTTTCAGGTCATTGTCCCTCACACTGGAGCCTCTCAAGGTTCTGCATCCACACCTGGAGTCTGTTCCGAGGCTGGCAAGGCAGCCTCAGCAGGAAGAGCTCAGAGCTGCATTCCTTCAGTTTCCAGAACAGCCTGGCCTGTCCCAAGGCCACCCTTGGGAGGATGCCGGCCATGCCTGAGACAGGCCAGTGAGCAGAGATCTTGCACAATGTCTCCACTCACTGCCTTGTGGTCCTTGCAGCAGCCAGCGGGAGTGGCAGGCACTTCCCAGAGGAGGTGGGATCTGGCTGGGGTGGTGCCCAGAGAGGAAAGGGCCTGGGGAACTCCTCGGGGAGTGAGCAGCCTCCAGCGGAGCCTCCGGGGAGCTGGGGCCTTGCACGTGCAGCCTCACCATGTGGGGAGTTTTGTTCTGTGAAGTGACAGACGCTGACCTAGGAAGCCTGGGTGCTGCCTAGGGAGATGCAGGGTGGGCTCCTGTAGCCCCAGGGCATGTTTCGGCCATCTTTAATGCAGCGCCTTGCTTTCTGTGTGTTTCTGCTCCTGGGCACCTGTTCCCTCACATCATGCTCATGCCAGTAACGCAGGAACTCATGCTTGGGTGAAGCTTCCTTAATACATGGGCTTTATAACATTTATTTTTAAATTTTTAAAAATTTGAGATGGGGGAATCTCACTATGATGCCCAGGCTGCTGGGCAAGTTCCTGGGTTCCTGCAGTCCTGCCATTCAGTCTTGTGTGTAGCCGGGACAGCAGGTGGCTTCCAGCTCTGCCATGTGTCCTGGGTCCCCTCTGTGAGACACATCACAGCCTTCCTCCACACTGGACAGCACCATGGTGCTGCTAACTGGCAACATGAGATCAGAACATCAGGAACTGCCAAGGAAGGGACAGAGCTGGACACATGGAGCCTCATGTGTCTCGGATCTCAGATCAACAGGCTGGTGACTCCAAGACCAGGGCGTGGCAGAGGGTTCTGCTTATTCGCGCACGTGCAGAGAGTGGCAGGAGCTTGGGCTGCCCGGGGGAGCACATTGGCTGAGGTTGGCTGAGGCAAGACCCCGCCTCCTGCCACAGCTCATCCTGCAGGTCAGTGTCACTTGTATCCATTTTGTGCTTCTTGGAGGTTTTCCCCCTCGTCACTGTCCTCGTCACAGACTCATCTCTCGGCCTCCTCGCTGCCAAGGGCTTCTCTGAAAGCCTGTGAGAAAGGGTTGATCCGGAATGGATGCGACTCATGGGGCTGAGGAAGCACTGCGACATGGAGGTGCCACTGGTGTGGGGTGTCTTCCTTCTCCCCACATGGAGGGGGCCTTAGAAAACCACCCGCCCATGGCCGGAGCACCCCCTCCCACTCCCACTTGACAACCTGCCTTATCAGCTGCACTCAGTGTTCTGTCCTCCCTTGGCTGGAACTGTCCTCACTAGACACCACAGGTCTTTCACTTCTGAAAACTTCCCTGCTTGTCACCAGTGCTGGAGTCAGTGTCCTAAAACCAGGAGCACTCTGGTGATGACCCATGGGGCTTACCTCATCCAAGGCAATTTAGTGCAACAGGTTGGGCGCGGTGGCTCATGCCTGTCATTCCAGCACTCTGAGAGACCGAGGCAGGAGGATTGCTTGAGCCCAGGAGTTTGAGACCAGCCTGAGCAACATAGTGAGGCCTCGTCTCTATAAAAAATTTAAAAATAAGCCAGGTATGGTGGTAAGTGCCTGTAATTCCAGCTACTCGGGAGGCTGAAGTAGGAGGATCATCTGAGTCTAAGAGGTCAAGGCTGTAGTGAACTATGATGGTGCTACTGCACTCCAACCTGGGACAGGGTGAGACCCCAACTCAAAAAATAAAATAAAATTCATGCTTCAACTGTTTCTGAGTCCCTCACATGACAAGACCTCCACCCGGGGCAATGTAGGTGACCCAGGGGCTGGTGGGTGGATAAGGATGCCCTCCTGCTTGGCAGTCTGGACCTGAGTCCTTGCCCTGTCACAGTGAGGACTGCATGCCTGTCTCCTTGCCTTTGCGTGGATCAGAGTTTCATGATGATAGTCCTGGCCTCGGGCCAGACCCCCAACTTCTGTCCCTGGCTTGTGACCTCTGCCCCCAGAGTCTGCAAGGTCCTGTCCTGATTTTCCAGTTTTCTGACCTTTTGCCTGCCCTGACCTGTGGCGGCCACAGCTCTGTGACCCTTGCACTTCCCAGTCATGAAGTCCTGCAGTGTCTCCCCACCCCAGCAGACCCCCCACCCCGTGCCCCAAGGCCCTGCCTGGGAGGGGTCTAGACTCTGAGGTCCCCACAGAACATTCTGCCACATGGGCTGAGCCAGGGATGGGCCAAGGCTCGGGTGGCACCTCACAGGTTTCCTGTCCGCCATCCTCTTGCTGGGGCTGCTGAGCGCATCAGGGCCTCATGGGAGCTACTGTTTCTTCATGCCTTAGTAAAAATCACAGAAGGCGGGAGCCTGGAGGGATGCTGTGTCCCCTCAGGTCAGAGATAAGACCCAAGGGCCACAGACACTGGCCCGATGTCAGGCAGCTAGGACCTGGCCAACTGATGTGAACCCAGCACCTGGTCTATCACACCACATGGCCTCCTTTTAGCTGAAAGGGCACGTGAGAAAAGGAAGATGCACCTAGTGACAACCTGAGTTCAAGTGCAGGCACATGGTGGCTCATGTCCGTCATCCTAGGGAGGCCGAGGTTGGAAGATCGCTTCAGCCCAGGAGTTTGAAACCATCCTGGGCAACATAGTGAGACCTCATCTCTGCAAAAAATTAGTTGGGTGGGTATCAAGCACCTGTAGTCCCAGCCACTTGAGAGACTGAGGTGGGAGGATCACCTGAGTCCAGGTCTCCTCCCCATCCCGACTCCAGACCTGCAGCACCAGAGGAATCTCCCTGAAGGCCTTCCTGCTGCTACCTCAGGGGCATGAATGCACTCAGGTTCACACTGCTTCTCTCAGAGTGTCTGAGATGCACTGGGGCACCTGCGCTCCACAGCTTGCACCAAGGACTCCTGTGACTGTGAAGCTCCACGCAGGACGGGTTCTCTCCCCTCGCTTGACAGACGCAGCTACAAAGTAAGACATGGTGACAGTGATGAGCTATCCCACCTGCCACTCTCTGTCTCCAACATCTGGCTTCCTTCCTTCTGTCATACGGCCTCCCAGGGGGCCACTTACCAGTCGCTGTGACAGCTGGGCAAGTCAGCGTGATCCAGCGTCCTCAACTCAGCGAATGGGCTGGGGATTACACCAATCGAGGTCAAAATGAGTGACGTGGACACTACAAGAGTCTGGATGACAGAGGCTTTCCCCTCTGATGACAGTGTCCATATGTCCCCATGTCCGAAGCCATGGAGACGTCCGGTTGCCTCCTGTTCCTCAGTCGGCACCTCTGCCGTGTCAGCTGTTCATTTTACCTACTGGCATCTCCCAGATCTCCTCACGGCCACAGAAGTCCAGGTTGCCATCACCTTTCACGTGGGGCCTGCAGGAGAAGTCTGGGTCCTGTCCCTTGACCACCTGAGGACATTACAGCAGCAGGTCTGAGTGTGCCGCATCTCCCACCCCAGGGACCACACTTTACGGACCAAGTCCCGCAAGTCCTGTGGCCATTCTCCACCTGTCCCCCACCTTAACTGTCCTCTCCCATGCAGGCCCTGCCCTCCCTGTGCCCGCCTCCCGTCCCCTCTCCCCTGTGCACCCACCAGGTCTTTGCGGGGCTGTTCCTGCCTGGAACCCCCTCTCCCCCCCACTTTCTATGCCCGTTTCTCGAGAGCCTCACTGGCTGACTCCCTGCTCCGTGGCCCTCTCTGTGGGTCATGTGTGACTCTTGCAGTCTTGTATGTGTCTGTGTGCTTATTTGACTAACAGTCTGTCTGTCTCCCTATAGAAAGCCAGCCCTGGGAAGACCAGGATCCTGTCTGTGCTTCTTGGGGAAACAAAGGCCCCAGCTGGCCACGTGACATACTACTTTGATGGATATTTGTTGAGTGAATGAATAAGAAATGGCCGGGAAGGGTGGCTCCTTCCTGCTGGTCCTCACACATATCACCGCGGAGGTCCATCGTCGTCCTCGCTTTGGGCTTCGTGCCTTTCGTTCAAGGGGGGCGTTGTGGGTTTCCTGATGAGCAGATTCGTGTTGAGGATGTGGGCGACACCTTCCCGGCCTCCCTCCCTCCATGAATGTCTGATTCCAGAAGCAACACCCTCCAGAGCCCCCGAGAAGCTCTGGCTTCTAGAAGTGAACAGCTCACCTGTGGACTGTGAACCTGTGGCTGGGCTTGTCTTTGGTCTTTCTACTGATGAGGATGATGTCCCTGGATGATGGTGACACTGAAAAACCTCAGTGAGCCTCAAGCGTGGTAGCTCATGCCTGCAATCCCTGCACTCTGGAAAGCTGAGGTAGGAGGAGGATCACTTGAGCCCAGGAGTTCAAGACCAGCCTGGGCAACATAGCAAGACCTTGTTTTTACAAAAAAACCAAGGTGGTATGTGCCTGTAGTTCCAGCTACTCAGGAGGCTGAGATGGGAGAATCACTGAGCCCAGGATGTCAGAGGCTACGGTAAGCTGTGATTGTGCAGCTGCAATCCAGCCCAGGTGACAATGAGACCCTGACTCGAAAACCAAAAAAAAAAAAAAAAAAAGGCTCGTAGACATGAAAGTCCACCATCTCTCAGCCACAATCCCAGGCTCGTGGCAGCCTGGTCTGGACGGTGACCACTTGCCCAGTCCCCCAAACTGCTCTTGCATGTGGTCCCCTCTGGGCTGTCATCCCTCTGGCCCGTGTGATCAGAAATAGGTTCTGAGAATGGCGTAATTCTGCCTCGTCTTCACCCTAGAGTGAGTCAAGAACCGCCGGTGACAGGTACTCGTGACCAGCAGACCCCAGGTGGTGATGACAGGGCGTCGGGTGCATGACTGACTGAGCCAGAGTGTGTGGTGGGAGGCATGAGAGCCTGCGGGACAAAGTGGGGGGTCTTTCTCAGACTCCCACATTCCCCAGCTCGGTCAGTGCCCCCCACTGGGCCTTGACCCCAGAGGGCTGGGATCCAAGGCTGCGGGTCTCACCCAGTGTCATCCCAAGGCAAATACGGCCCATCTCGCAGACATGCTGTCCTGCTGTTTAAAGCTGTGTGCCAGGGCTGCTGAGGCCTGGGCCATTCATCAAAACCTTCTGAATGTAGAGGCTTTTGGTCTTCTGTGTCTCTTCAATCAAAGATGCAAAAATATACCATTACCGTGTGGACAGAATCTCACAAGTTTTTAAAGTAAATAAAGACCACTTGCTGTACCCAAAAGTCTGAGACGTTGACACCATGATTCAGGTGATGGAATCTCCCCTCTCCCCATCTGCTGTGGCCAATGGGTCAGAGTGACTCCATGCTGCAGGACATGGTAACGGCCAGTCTCGAGCTGCTCCAGCAAACAGACTGGTTCCAGGCCTCACAGAAGCCAGCTTGCTTAGTTTTCTTGATGAGGCAGTTAGGTATTAGCATTCATTTTATTATTTTATTTTATGTTTCTTTTTTGGAAACAGGGCTTCACTGCACTCCAGAGTCACCCAGACTTGAGTACAGTGGCACAATTGTAGTTCACAACAGCCTCGAACTCCTGAGTATGGGCAGGCACACTGAAGCAGGAAGAATCAGCACTTTTATCCCTAAAAGGCA
>CAUYQG010301571.1:0-13133 GCA_963574415.1 Tarsius wallacei | reverse complement strand
ACGCCCGGCTAATTTTTTTGATTTATTGTAGAGATGAGGTTTCGCCTGCCCAGGCGGGTCTCGAACCCGTGGGCTCAGGCAATCCACTCACCTCAGCCTCCCAAGGCGCGGGATTACAGGCTGAGCCACCGAGCCCGGCTGGACTTTATTTTTTATTTGTTTGTTTTTTGAGTCGAGGTCTCACTCTGTCACCCAGGCTGGAGTGTGGTGGCATGATCATGGATCACCACATCCTCAGCCTCTTGGGCAGGTGATTCTTCTACCTCAGCCTCCCGAGTAGCTTAGACTACAGGCATGTTCCCCCACACTCAGCTAATTTTTTTTCAAATCTTTTATTTTAAAGATGTGAGGTATAATTCAGGGTTAGTTATACAGATGTTCATTATGCAGCGCTAATTTTTTAATTTTATTTTTTGTGGAGGTGAGGTATTGCTATTTTGCCAAGGCTGGTCTCAAACTCCTGGACGCAAGCTACTCAGCCTCCCAAAGTGCTGGGGGGTTACAGACATGAGCCACCATGTCTGGCCATGGACTTTAGATGCTTTCCCCAAGTTTACACAGTTACCAAGTTGTTCAGCCTGGCACAGGAGACATACTTTTACTTCTGATTTTCAAGCAAAGCTAGTGCTTCTTTGCTTAAGTTTTTTTAAGTTCTGGATTGAAGAACTGAGATGATAAAGGATGATTATTTTTCTTATTCTGACCCTGGAATCTCCATACTGTGTGTGTGTGTGTGTGTGTGTGTGTTTTACTTTGTTAGACTATTTATTAGCCTTTAAACTTCACTGGGAAACAAATTGTAAGAATTTTAAAAAATCATAAGGGAAATAAATGATAAAATCTTTGAATTTCTTCTTTTATACAGCAGAGGGAGACAATGTTAAAATAACTGAAAAATCTCTGGGTTACTGAGACTTATGTAGTGATGCCACTACAAGGAAAAAGTACTGAAATAATTTGCTTTTTATGTATTCAAATATCTTGAATGTATTTCACTATTTAGATGCTTGAATCTTTGTGCGAGCTGAGAACAGGATACATTTGCTTAGGAGAATCTACTTAAAATTAGAGATTCTGTGGCTTAATAGGGCTATTTCTTTGCTTTTTTTTTATGTTTAGAAAATATAGTTTATTTAGCCAGGCATGGTGGCTCATGCCTATAATCCCAGCACTTTGGGAGGCCGAGGTGAGAGGATTGCCTGAGCCCACAGGTTGGAGACCAGCCTGGGCAACTTGACGAGACCTCGTCTCTACAATAAATTAAAAAAAAAAAAATTAACCGGGCATGGTTCAGTGTGCTCATGCCTGTAGTTTCAGCTACTTGGAAGACTGAGGCAGAAGGATCGCCTGAGCCCAGCAGGTCAAGGCTGTGGTGACCGTAAGTGTGCTACTGCACTCCAACCTGGGTGACAGAATGAGACTCCAACTAAAAAAAAAAAAAAAGAAAAAGAAAATACAGTTTATTTAGAAAGAGTGAGAGAGAGCATTTCTTTGCTTTTGAGAATCCTATTTTCTTTTCCCACTTTTAAGGTTGAATGAATGTTACATATCCATGTATACCATGGGTTAAGTGCTATTAATTTGAGTGAAATATAATTTGCAGTGAAAATAGGAAGACTTAAAACCCTCATATTAATGAAATAGTATTTCTTAACTAAATATTTTACAATGAAATAGCTATTGTTTTTCCAAGCCAGATTTAATATTCTTTCAGTATCTGTGATAGTTATTTCTACCTTTTACTGAATGCCATCTTTCCTGTCAGTCTGTTAATCCATTTTATTTATTTTTTATTTTTTATTTTTTTTTGAGTTGGAGTCTCACTCTGTCACCCAGACTGGAGTGCAGTGGCCGCTTCCGGCCACTGCAACCTCGACCTGGGCTGGGCTCTGGCGATCCTTCCGCCTCAGCCTTCTAAGTAGCCGGAGCTGCAGGCGCGCACTACGACACCCAGCTAATTTTTTGATTTATTGTAGAGATGAGGTCTCGCCAAGTTGCCCAGGTGAGTCTCGAACCTGCGGGCTCAGGCAATCCACTCACCTCAGCCTCCCAAGGCGCGGGATTACAGGCTGAGCCACTGAACCCGGTTTATCTTATTTTATTTTATTTTTTTTGAGTTGGAGTCTCACTCTGTTGCCCAGACCTGGAGTGCAGTGGCCGCTCCCAGCCACCGCAGCCTCGACCTGCCGTGAGCCCGGTTTATTAATCCATTTTTTAAATTTACTGCATGGGCTGGGCACAGTGGCTCATGCCTGTTCTCCTGGCACTTTTGGGAGGCCAAAGCAGGAAAATCACCTGAGCCCAGGAGTTTGAGGATACAGTGATATATGATTGTGCCACTGCACTCCAGTCTGGGCAACAGAGTGATGATAGAGCAAGACCCTGTCTCTAAAAAATAGAAGAAAACTTTAATGTTTCTTTTGTTCCATCTTGCTAATTTTATGACAAATATTCTCTGAAAAAATCTCAGGATTGTGATTTTGGTGGCAACTATACATGAAGTACTCATGTTAAAAATTAATATTCATTCTTTTTAAGAATTAGAACTCTCAATCCTTTGGGTTAAATTTGCCCTTGTGGAAATGTTCTTATAGTTGTATTTTAAGTCAAAGTAATTCTTCTATATTATATATTACAAAATATGAAGGCCTGGAATTGTGGGAAATAAAAATGTGTGTCTTAGAGACAGAATAGCCACCTTCTCTCTTCACCCACTAAAAATTTGAGACATTTTAGAGTGAATTCCTTAATGTTCATAGAAGAATGTATATATTGAGAAGAATCCTAGTGGCAGTGGAATGGAATGGGTTATCTAGGCATGCTACTGCTTATCTAAATACATAGATGTGGAGGCTTTTTGATTTTTTTTTTTTTTTTTTTTTTGGTTTTTGGTGGTGGTGATAGTGAAGTTTGCTTTTTGGTGGTGGTGTTAGTGAAGTTGTTTTTTTTTTTTTTTTAACAGAATTAGTTGCTGATATCCACAATTTGTAGATTTGGGGCTGTATTCTTGGTGTCTTTTCTATTAATGTATATTCATGTGTTTTTAAAGAACACTTTTACTGTATGTCTTTTTAAACTTAATCATACAACGTGGATTAAAAACAATTTTTTTTCTTTTTTTAAATAGAGATGGGGTCGTGCTATGTTGTCCAGGCTAGTCTCAAACTCCTGGCCTTAGTTGATCCTCCCACTTGGCTTCTCAGATGCTGAGATTACAGGGGTGAGCCACTGCACCTGCCATTGTGAATTTATTTATTTATTTATTTTTTAGAGATAAGGTCTTACTCTGCCGCCCAGGCCTGAGTGCAGTAGCATGATCGTAGCTCATGCTGCCTCCAACTCCTGGGCTCCAGTGGTCCCCCACCTCAGCCTTCTGAGTAGCTGGAGCTACAGGTGCACGCCACCACACCAGGCTAACTTTTAATTTTTTGTGGAGACGAGATCTCATTATGTTGCCCAGGCTGGTCTCAAACTCCTGGGCTTACTAAGGTGTCCTCCTGACTCGGCCACTGTGAATATTTTTATCATGCCCTTAAATATTCTACAGCAAAGTATTTTATTATATGCATGTACTGTAGTTTTTTATTTTGCCAGTCTCATATTTAACATGTAGAGAATTACAATAGCTAACTGCTTTGACTGTTTTGTCATATGCCAGGCACTGCTGTGTGTTATCTCATGTAATTCCCACAATTACTGTATGGTGTAGGAATTTTTATCCTCAATTTACAGATAGAGAAATTTACGCTAGAGATGTTATCAATATCTCTACCAGTGATGTTAATTCGCCCAGGTTTCAGTTGATTTCAATGATGAAGATACTGATAATAGCATTCAGTTGTTAGTTATTTGCCAGACATGGTGCTATATTTTCATACATAGTTATATTTAATGAGGTAATTTCCATTATTGCCGTTTTATAAGAGAAACAGGTTCACTGAGATTAAGTTACTGTTATTCTAGTTTATAGGAGAAACTGAGGCTTGATGAGATTAATGTGCTTGATGATGACCATGCATCCAACAAATGGCATCTATTTGTGACTCTGTTTTTTTCTTTTTTTTTTTTTTTTTTGAGTTGGAGTCTCACTCTGTCACCCAGACTGGATGGAGTGCAGTGGCCGCAGCCTTGACCTGCTGGGCTCAGGCGATCCTTCCGCCTCAGCCTTCCAAGTAGCTGGAACTACGGGCGCACGTTACCACACCCAGCTAATTTTTTGATTTATTGTAGAGATGAGGTCTCGCCAAGTTGCCCAGGCGGGTCTCGAACCTTCGGGCTTAGGCAATTCACTTACCTCGGCCTCCCAAAGCACGGGATTACAGGCTGAGCCACTGGGCTCGGCCTATAGACTCTTTCTAATTATATGACTGATTGTTTTTTGTCTTGTTCTCAACTCTTGCTTATTTCTGAGCAAATAAGTAAACAGTCTAGCTGAAAAAGGTACTTCCAGCAAGTTATTCCATCTCTTGGCTTCCTCATCTCTAAAATATGGATAGCAATCTCGTTTTATAGGATGCTTCTGTTAAGTGAGATGAAATATGTGATGCACTTAGCTCACATTATAGGGTATGTAATAAGTGCTCAGTAAATGTTACTACTATTATTATCAGTTTGTCCTGATTATTTAGGTTTTTACTCAGTCTATAAAAGCAGTAAATTCATATGATAGCATATCATAGAAAATTTGGAAAAGATAAAGGAACTAAAAAAGTAGTTACTCAGACTCACCACTGACGTTTTAGCATACTTCTGGATAACATGATGTTTTCCAGAATGGGGCCTTGTCACTACATATGATACATTCTGGAATTTGTTTATGGGAATGTCTATTCTGATTAATTACTTCAAGAAGAACAGAGACTGTATCCTTATGTGCCAGCACAACGCCTGGCTCTCAGAGCAGGCACTCAGTAAATATTTGAAATGAGCTGTTAAAAGTTTGGAAAGGGGCTGGGTGCAGTGACTCACGTATATAATCCTAGCACTTTGGGAGGTCGAGGTGAGAGGATTGCCTGAGCCCACAGGTTCAAGACTAGTCTGGGCAACTTGGTGAAACCTCATCTCTACAATAAATTAAAAAATTAGCTGGGCGTGGTGGGCGTGTGTCTATAGTTCCAGCTCCTTGGAAGGCTGAGGCGGAAGGATTGCTTGAGCCCAGCAGGTTGAGGCTGTGGTGTCTGTGAGCGTGCCACTGCACTCCAGCCTGGGCGACAGAGTGAGACTTCAACTCAAAGAAAAAAAGGTTTGGAAAGGCTGGGCACAGTGGCTCATACCTATCATCCCAGCACTTTGGAAGTCCAAGAGAGAGGTTCATTTGAGCTCAGGAGTTCAAGATCAACCTGAGTAACATAAGGAGACCTCATCTCTACAGAAAAACCTGAAAAATTGGCCTGGCGTGGTAGCACATGCCTGTAGTCCAAGCTTATGGTTGGGAGGCTGAGGCAGAAGGCTCACCTGAGCCCAGGAGGTCAAGAATGCAGTTAGCCATGATTGTGCCATTGCACTGCAGCCTGGATGACAGGGTGAAACCTTGACTCAAAAAAAGTCTCCATTTATTACTATCTTTTTCATTAAAAAAAAATTTTATAAAATGATTCGAGTTAAAAATAGAGAAGGTAGGCCGGGCTCGGTGGCTCAGCCTGTAATCCCAGCACTTTGGGAGGCCAAGGTGAGTGGATTGCCTGAGCCCGTGGGTTCGAGACCCGCCCGGGCAACTTGGCGAGGCCTCATCTCTACAATAAATGAAAAATTAGCCGGGTGTGGTAGCGCGTGCCTGTAGTTCCGGCTACTTGGAGGGCTGAGGCAGAAGGATCGCCGGAGCCCAGCGGGTTGAGGCTGCAGGGACCGGAAGCATGCCACTGCCCTCCAGTCTGGGCGACGGAATGGGACTCCAACTCAAAAAAAAAAAAAAAAGAAGGTAGATGTATTAGTCTGGGCTCAGGAAAACAACTATTCTAGTATCAGACAAAGGGGTGTGGTATAGCAATCAAATGTGCAAAGAACTGAGTAAGAGCATGTTGGGAAAGTGGTATTCTGAAGATCAAGGGAACAATTATTTATTGACTACAGCCTTGAAGCTTATGATTTTCAAGAATTTGCCAATAGATTGCCCTAGCTCTTTAGTCTCTGGGAAAGATCCCTTCATGTCAGTCTACAGTGGTAAGTGGGATCTTTCCACTTAAGAAGGTGGTGTCTGGATATCATGATTGCTTAGGAGTAATGGCTTCTCTTTAAATCTGAAGCTCCTTTCATTGGAAAAAAATAATAAACTCTCTGCTGTGCAGATGAGACCTTAGAGATGGATGGTAATGGTAATATAGATAATGTTAAGAATTAATGATCCAGCACAGTAGGGATTCTTATTAATAACCTGTGAATACTGTTTTGAGATGTTATTATGCCACTTTAAAAGCCTTCCCTGTGCTATAACAGCAACATTCAAGCAAACTACCAAAGTTTTAAGTTAACTTTTAAAATATTTTTTACTTAAATGAAAATAGAATGCTTTTATTAATGGTTGCACTAAAAATCTCTGAAATCGGACTTGTGGTAATTCTAAAATTATCTGCCAGAGTCATCGACTTAAAACTTCATTTTTAAAAGCATGTATGAGCATCAAAAGTGAAGTAGGTGTAGGAATTCAGGGGCCAGGTGTGGTGGCTCATGTCTATAATCTCAGCACATGGGAGGCCAAGGTTAGAGGATTGCTTGAACCCAGAAGTTTGAGACCTGCCTAGGCAGCATGATGAGATCTCATCTTTACGGAAAATCAGAAAAATTGGTCAAGTGTGGTGCGTGCTTGTCCTGGCTTCTCGAAGTAGAGGGTGCGATGAACCATGATTGTGCCACTGAACTCTACCCTAGTTGATAGAGTGAGGCTTCAACTCAGCAAAAAACGAAAGAAAAAGAAAGAAGGAAGGAAGGAAGGAAGAAAATTCATAGACAACTTGCCCTCTCACTCCCTTTTTTAAAAACTTTTTTTAATGGTTTATTACATGCAACTATTTTAATGAATGGATTTAAGTATGATTCCTTTACAAAGGCCTCTTAGTTCATACTGCACTATTTACTCAGGTTATGGTGACTTACTTTGTTTGTTTGTTGAGTCAGAGTCACACTCTGTCACCCAGACTGGAATATAGTGGCACACTCACCGCTACTGCAGCCTCGACCTGCTGGACTCAGGCAATCCTTCTGCCTCAGCCATCCAAGTAGCTGGAACCACAGGCTTGCGTGGCCACACCCAGCTAATTTTTTGATTTATTGTAAAAGTGAGATCTTAATGTTGCTCAGGCTGGTCTCGAACCCCTGAGCTCAGGCAGTCCTCTCGCCTCCACCGCCGCCTCCCAAAGTGCTGGGATTACAGGTACGAGCCACCGTGCCCGGCTATGGTTATGCAGACTTTCAGCAGATATGAGTGCTAGTCTGTGCTGCTCTTAGGTGAAAGAAGGAACTTTTTATAGACAGTGCATACATAGTGTACAGGAACATGAGATGTGAATGTAGAGTGCCCTGTGGTCGAATTTAGTGTGGTGATATACACAGTATTTTCCAGTTGTGGTTGAGTTGAAAATTAAAGGAGCAAGATACCATTTTAAACTTAGGATAATATTAATAGCCCTTTTCAGTAACCATACCTATGTCATTTGCCAGCTATTGGATTTCTGTCCCCGTTTGATAAATGTCCCAGCATTGACAACTTAAAGTAGCTAGAGTACTATCACTTAATACTGTGTATGAGAAAATATTGGTGGTGTCGTACTTCATAGAAATTCAGCATAGGTCACTTCAGGGAATTCTAGAGATTCTTATGAAGTATTTGCTTTTATATATGTAGAGTTCAAACATGTAAGTTATGTTAAAGATACTATATATACTCTTTGGTTTGCACCAGTGACATTTGTTTCATGGTTTTCTCTTACTATGAAAACAATTGTTACATTTCTATTCTCCTAAGGAAAATAAACACTCAGAGTACCTTGTATATCATCACTTCATGTCTGATTAAAATATTGGCAGATTTCTCTATTTTAGTGCTTTGTTAAGGTATTTTAAAGTGCCAAATTTGAAGGTTCTCTTGTTAAATGCAGGTGGTAGAAAG
This sequence comes from Tarsius wallacei, assembly GCA_963574415.1. Taxonomy (NCBI): domain Eukaryota; kingdom Metazoa; phylum Chordata; class Mammalia; order Primates; family Tarsiidae; genus Tarsius; species Tarsius wallacei. The sequence goes on along the minus strand of CAUYQG010301571.1, from coordinate 5,032 downwards.
ATTACCAGGAATTGCTAATTTAAGTCAGTCATCTGATAAAAAGAAGTCAAAAACAAAGGGTGAATGGGCTTCTATTTTTTGTAAATCTGCCATTTGATTTTTTTCTATTTATGAAAGTAATGATCCTTTTCATAGAATAAAACATTAGAATATGAAATTCTAATTTGATTGTTAATTTAAACTGGTTTGTGTAATGTTTTTACTTTATTTTAATATTTGCACTAAAAATGCTGATTTTAGCCAGGTTAAAAATAGGGGTGAGAGCACTATATGAATAAGGAAAACAAAAGGTAGATATAAATGCTATGTGAGTGTGTGTTGGGGCACAGGTAGACTGTGGGAGACTAACCTTGATGAGAGATAAAAAGTGCTGTTAGGATGCTATTAATGTTTCATTGTAATAAATAAACTCAGTCTAGCTTTCAGAAGCTCTTTATAGTTTGCCTCTACTTCTTTTTCCATCTGTATTTTTCACTGTTCTGACATAAGTGAGACAAATTGGTTTTCTTCATGCTCCTGGATGCGCTGTGTCCTTTCATACCCCAGAGCTTCAGTTAGCCATTCCTTTTCCCTCCAGAGACCTACTCTCTCTACCATTGCAGATGCTTCTACCCTTCAACATCCTTCAAGGCATACCATGAAATCTTTCCTTCTGACAGCCAGCTGTGATCTCTTCTATACTTTTTATGGGGGGGTTGAAGTCTCTTTCTGTTGCCCAGGCTGGAGTGCAGTGGCACACTCACAGCCACCCCAGCGTCGACCTGCTGGGCTCCGGCGATCCTTCTGTCTCAGTCTTCCAAGTAGCTGGAACTACAGGTGCACGTGCTACCACGCCTGGCTAATTTTTTATTTATTGTAGAAATGAGGTCTTGCCAAATTGCTTAGGCTGGTCTTGAACCTGTGGGCTCAGGCAATCCACTCGCTTCGGCCTCCCAAAGTGCTGGGATTATAGGCAGAGCCATTGGGCCCGTCCTCGTCTATAATTTTAGGACATTTGTTTGCCTCTTTAATAAGTTCCCTCCAGTATCTCACATACTTCCAAATGGTCAAGGATATGTTTACTGTCTTAAGAATCCCCTACAACCTCGAGGGGACTGTACCATCTCAGAGTGTATGTTTAGTAATTATTTGTTGAATGCATTTTTGTAAAAATGTTAGCATTAGTTGTATTATTTTTATACAGTGAAATTAGTTTCTTCACTCTGGATCAGGTTAATGTATTTGTGAATACAATCATTCTTTTAGAACAGGATTTCCTAGTGGTAGCATTATTGACACTTTTCAACTGGATAATTCTTTGTTGTACATTGTAGGATGGGTAGTAGCAACCTTGGTCCTTACTAGATGTCAGTACCACTCCTCCCCTCACCTCACCTCAGTTGTGACAGCCACCATTGTCTCCAGACACTGCCAAATGTCCCCTGGGTGGCAGAATCATCCCTGGTGGAGAACACTGCTTTAGAAGAAAAAAAGCATATAGATTACAAGTCTCATCTTAGTTATAGCTTATGTTGTATATATGTTGTTTTTTAAAGGGTGAATTTCAAGTACAGAAACAAAGTAAATGTTTTATAGTTCTTCAAATTTAACCTTGTATAATTTAAGGAAACTGTCAAAGACACTATTAATTCATATAAAACTTTGATGACTTAAGAATATTGCGTTTTTTGCTGTTTTGTGTGTTTTACATTGAATAATGGATTTTATTTGGTGTTTCCTCTAGATTGAAATTAAACTGAAAAAGCCAGAGGCTGTGAGATGGGAAAAGCTAGAGGGGCAAGGAGATGTACCTAAGCCCAAACAGTTCATAGCAGGTTTGTTTTCTGACTTAGATGAGTTTTTAAATCATATTGTGTTGTATATAGTTGAAATTAAATGGTAATGAGCATTCTTTCTACTTTCATTGTGTTCCCAATGTAAGATGCATTGAGTATAATACAGGGCTCTGTAATGAATACAAAGTAGCCTTTCTTATGAAGATTCTAACTTTTTAGACTCTAAGAATACAAATAAATGAATGGCAGCAAAGTTTCCCAGAGGGAACTGGGATTTATTGTTTACTATGTTAAGTTTATGACATCAGTTGGGAGTTGTTTATTTTTGCTTGTTGGCTTTTCCTGTTGTATCTTTTTGGGTTGTAAGTTAATTAGTTTACCCTGCTGATATATTTCCCTCTCCCTGTTTTTTTAATTCCTTTCTATTCCTTCTACTGATATTGTGAACTCCAATTTCCGGGAGTTTTAGGACTTTACAGAGTAATGTATCTAGTTCATTTCCCTGTATTGCTAATTTAGAGATGGAGACAAACAAGTTTTTCTGTCCTTAGAAAGAAAGCCTAGGAGAAGAGTAGAGACCTAGGGTCCATTGCATAACCCTTTAAAAGACAACTTGGAGGTTAATTCTGAGCATAGGCAATAAGCAGATAAGCATTTTTTTAATGGACTAATCTGTAGAACAACAACCTGAGGTTGTATTTTACATCAATAGACTCGTTCATAAATACAAATTTATTTTTGATTTATTAGAGATAATGATCTGATTTGATGACAGAAACAAGCTAATGTTGTGTCTCAAGTACTTTCAGATTTTGACCACTTCATTCTGTAACAGAAAACACATTTCCTTGTGGCTTCTTTTAGAAAACACCAAGTTTTTTTTAGGTTTTTTTTTAGGTTTTTTTTTTTTCTTTTTCTTTTAAGTCAGGGTTTTACTTTGTTGCCCAAACTGGAATGCAGTGGCACAGTCACAGCTCACTGCAGCCTCTAACTCCTCCTGGGCTCAAGCAATCTTCCTGCCTGGAAGATTGTAGCTGGAACATAGTAGCTGGGACCATAAGTGTGTGCTACTAAACCTGGCTAATTTTTAAGTTTTTTTTGTAGAGACAAAGTCTTGTTACATTGCCCAAGCTGGTTTTGAACTCTTAGGCTCAAACGATCCTTCCACCCTGGCCTTCCAAAGTGGTGGGTTTACAGGTATAACTACCGTACCCAGCAGAAAATGTGAAGTTATTCAGATCATTCATATATCCGTGTGTTTATTTGTTTGGAAGTAGTTATGAACTCGTAGAAGTTGCAAAAATAAGAGAGTTCCCATGTACCTTTCACCCAATGATAGCATCTTAACTACTCCAATGATTATACAAGTCTGTAGTATAAGTGAGTATTTCACTTAATTCTACCAACAACCCTACATAAGGCAGCTCTCTGTACTATTCCTCCTATTTTACAGACTCAGACAAGTTAAGTAACTTGTCCTGGATCACTTAACAATTCTCACTGTCTAGGACTAAAACCCAAGTCTTCACAATTGGGTCTGGTTCTTCTGCTAACCCCTTATGTGATACTGCTGTTGCTGCATTTTTTCAAAAAATGGAAACAGTCTCTACTGACATGAATGTCTGTGCAGTTATTTGATATAGTGAATGAGCAAAGAAGTTAGATGATTCATCTCTAAGTATTTCATCTATCATCTCTGGATGTTGAAGTTTTTCTGAGATTAAAGATCAAGATTGGCCGGGTGTGGTGGCTCAAGCCTGTAATCCCAGCACTTTGGGAGCCCGAGGCGAGAGGATTGCCTGAGCTTAGGTTTGCCAGCCTAGGTAACTTGGTGAGACCTCATCTCTACAGTAAATAAAAAAAAATAAGCTGGGTGTGGTGGTGCATGCCTGTAGTTTCAGCTACTTGGAAGGCTGAGGCAGAAGGATCACCTGAGCCCAGTAGGTCGAGGCTGCGGTGGCCATGAGCGTGCCACTGCACTCCAGCCTGGACAATAGAGTGAGACTGCGACTCAAAAAAATAAATAAAATAAAGTTTTTTTTGTGTTACAGTTACCAAGCTTTTTCTAAACTCAACACCTTAGATATTCAAGATGCTGTTCTTCCTGTCCCGTTATGTTTTTGTAAGGAATTAATATTCTTGTCCGATTTCTGTGTACTGCAAGCTGGAGACTGCAGATAAGGGCAGATAAGGGCAAGTCACTTAACCTATTTGGACCAGCTTTCTTATCTGTAAAATGGAGATTAAAATCTCTATTCCCATACTTCCTGGGAGTTAGCATTAGGATTAATTAAATCCACGTTTCCCGGGCTCCTAAGTTACCATGGCATACACTTTTTGTTTTCTTTGGCTGCTAGTGAAACTTTACAAAGATAGAAGGATTTCTAGTGGAGAGAAGATGGGTAGGATTTTCAAAACAATGTGGTTGCCCTGAGTAAAACTGTGCAGGGTATTGTTGAGTTTTTTGGTTTTGTTTTGAGGGGAAATGCGCAAGGAGAAGTTGGTTTACGGGTGAAGAGAAAGGATGGGAAAACAGAATGAACGTTTTAGTAGTCAGCTGTTGGGAAGAAAGGGCTGTGGACAGGCAGTGTTGGAGGTGCAACATTAAAATTAGTATTAGTGTGTCCTAATATAGTGTTGAAAGGGAAAATTTGAATCAGGTTTTTTGAAAGCTCTGTAGCTGTATTGTCCAACATTGTAGCTTAAGCGTGTGACTGCACTCCAGCCTGGGTGACAGAGTGAGACTCCAACTGAAAAAAAAAAATTATTTTTATTTTTAGACTTGTTGGTACTATCTTGCAACTTTTCTTTCTTTTCCTTTTTTTTGAGTCGGGTCTCACTCTTGCCCATGCTGGAGTGCAGTGGCATGATCATGGCTCACTACAGCCTTGACCTCCTGGGCTCAAGTGATCCTTCCGCCTCAGCCTCCTGAGTAGCTGGGACTGTGTAGGCACAAACCACCATGTCCAGCTAATTTTTTAATTTTTTTGTAGAGATGAGGTTTCGCTGTGTTGCCTAGGCTGATCTCGAATTCCTGGGTTCAAACAGTCGTCCTGCCTCAGCCTCCCAAAGTGCTGGGATTACAGGCATGAGCCATTGCATCTGGCCCCAACTTTTCTTTTTTTTTTTTTGAGTTGGAGTCTCACTCCGTTGCCCAGACTGGAGTGCAGTGGCCGCTCCCGGCCACCGCAGCCTCGACCTGCTGGGCTCCGGCGATCCTTCCGCCTCAGCCTTCCAAGTAGCTGGAACTACAGGCG
>CAUYQG010301568.1:0-19072 GCA_963574415.1 Tarsius wallacei | reverse complement strand
ACGCCCGGCTAATTTTTTTGATTTATTGTAGAGATGAGGTTTCGCCTGCCCAGGCGGGTCTTGAACCCGCGGGCTCAGGCAATCCACTCACCTCAGCCTCCCAAGGCGCGGGATTACAGGCTGAGCCACCGAGCCCGGCTTCCAGGTCATTTAAATTAAATGCTAGGTTATTTTTAAAAAGTAAAACCACAAAAATCAGAAGTGAATATTTAAAAAACCCCTGCATTTGGGGAGGAATTTTCTGTTTTATTATATTTTACTGTAAAACATCTCAAATATAAAAATAAATAGGAGAGTATGACAAATATCCATATATTCCTTATTTAGGTTTACCAATTAAACATTTTGTCATATTTACTATATTTTCTCTTTAGAGCATTTGCAAGTAAATTTCAGACAAGTTGCTTCACCATTACGTTCTTTAGTATACTCCTCTAAAATAAGAATATTTTTCTTATTAAGTACAATACTTTAATCATGATCACAACTAAAAAAATTGATAATTATCTGATATCTTCTAATACCCAGTATACATTCAGATTTTCTTAGTTGTTTGCAAAGTGTGTTTTTCAGCTAAGTTATTCAAACCAGGTCTAGTCAATGACCTGCATGGCTCTTCATACGGAACTATTTTTCGTGAGTGAGTGCATAAAAGTTCTCCTTACTCCCCTCTCTGTTTTTTAAAATTACATTTTCTTGTTGAAGAGACCGGATCAATTTTCTGGCAGAATTCCAACTTCTGAATTTATATGATCGTTTCCTTCTAGTTTCATTTAAGTATTAGTTAGTTTTCCACTGTATTTCCTATAGATTGAAAACTCTGATCTAAATGTATTTATTTTAGAGACAAGGTCTCACCATGTTGGCCAGGCTGGTCATGAACCCGCAGGCTCAGGCAGTCCTCTCACTCTGGCCTCCCAAAGTGCGGGTACTACAGGCTAGAGCCACCACTCCTGGCCACTATCTTTCATTTGAATTTTTGAAGCCCACTTTTCCTACAAATCATGGCGCTCTCTTTCTTAGCTACTTCACTTTCAGAGATGACCTGGTCACACCCTCCCTCAGTGCCAAACACTTCCACATCTCCAAATGATTTCTCCTTGGTGTTCACAATAAAGTTCCGAATAGCCATTCTCCTGATTGCCTCCTCACCATTCTCAGAGCAAAACTGGCAGCAAAGCTAGTTGAGTGTCCATCAAATGCTTTACTTTTAGTAGAACAAGACTACCAGAAGTTACATTTACCAACCTCTGCGCCCATGTCATAAATTATATTTGGAAAATTTCGGCCATGTCCTCTATATCAGTTGGCATTCTATAGCAAGTTTCCTCAGTGAGATAGGTTTTGTTTTGCTCTCTGGTTATCCATGTACAAATGCTCATCAGTCTCCAATACCTCAGTTCTTGTTAAAGGAAGGAGCACCTTGAAAATTACTGCTATTGCCATTATACCTCGTCCCTTCATATACTCATAAATATAAAAGCACAAAACAATATCACCAGAACCACTTATGCTGAATAAAGTATCGTTTAAAAAACTGTGAAGAATTCTCTCCTGGGTTTCCGTACCAAAAAAACCCCCAAAAAACTGTGAAATTGGGGCTAGGTGCAGTGGCTCATGCCTGTAATCCCTGCACTTTGGGAGGCCGTGGTGGGAGGATTGCTTGAGGCTAGGAGCGCAGGACCAGACTGGGAAACATAATAAAACCCCATCTCTGCAAAAGATTTTTAAAAATTAGCCAAGTGTGGTGGTGCATACTTGGGAGACTGAAGCAAGAGGAATTCGAGGCTGCAGTGAGCTGATTGTGTTACTGTACTCCAGCCTGGGTCTCAGAGCAAGACCCTATCTCTTAAATAAATAGATAAATCTATGTGAGATTGGTCATGTGTTGGTGATTGTAGAAGCTACAATGGATATGAAGCCTCATTATACTATCCTCTACACTACTGAATATGTTTGGAAATCTCCATATTAAAAATACTTTAACTCTGCAAAATTATCATGTCATTTATTTATTCACTAAACATCCACTTACCAAACATTGTGCTAAACAATAATACAGAGATGATTAAGACATGGTCTCTATCTGGGGTTACCAAATAAAGTACAGGAGACCTGCCTCATTAAATTTAAATTTTAGATAAACAATGGCACGTTTTTAGTATGGGTTTCATGCAATAGTTAAGAGATTTAGTCTCTCACATTTCTGCAAGTAAAAGTTCTGAAACCTGTTTCACTGGGTTGAAATCAAGGTGTCCACAGGACAATGCTCCCTCCAAAAGCTCAAAGGAAATCTGTTTCTTGTCTCTTCCAGCCTCTGGTGGCAACCAGCATTCCTTGGCTTGTGGTCACATCACTCCAGTCTTCAAGGTTAACATTTTCAAATCTCTGTCCACTCCTTCTTTACTTAACTTTCTCTTCTGTGTCTGTGCCAAATCATCTTCTGCCTGTCTCTTATAAGGACACCTGCCTATCATTTATAAGGTGAACTTTTAGGGTTCATCTAGATAATACACCATAACCTTGCCATCTCAAGTTGCTTAATCGGCCGGGCTCGGTGGCTCAGCCTGTAATCCCAGCACTTTGGGAGGCTGAGGCAAGTGGATTGCCTTAGCCCACGGGTTCGAGTCCCACCCAGGCAACTTGTCGAGACCTCATCTCTACAATAAATCAAAAATTAGCCAGGTGTGGTAATGCACACCTGTAGTTCCAGCTACTTGGAAGGCTGAGGTGGAAGGATCGCTGGAGCCTAGCAGGTTGAGGCTACGGTGGCTGGGAGCATGCCACTGTACTCCAGCCTGGGCCAACGGAGTGAGACTCCAACTCAAAAAAAAAAAAATGCTTAATCACATCTGCAAAGACTCTTTCTCCAAATAAAGTAACATTGAAGGGTTCCTGGAATTAGGTCCTGATAACTTTGGGGGCCATTATTCAGCCTCCTACAGGTGCTATGATAGATATCTACTAGGGAATACTGGAGAAACAGAGAAAGAGCTGATAATTCAACTTGAAAGGAGATGAAAGAAGATGCTGATGTCAAGAAAGTCTTCCTAAATCAATGGTATCAAATAACATAAATTTCTTCTTTTTTTTTTTTTTTTTGAGTTGGAGTCTCATTCTGTTACCCAGAATAGAGTGCAGTGGTATGCTCACAGCCACCACAGCCTCGACCTGCCGAACACAGGTGATCTTTTCAAGTAGCTGGAACTACAGGCATGCACCGCCACATGTGGCTAATTTTTTTGAGTCTCACCACGTTGTTCAACCGGTTCTTGAATACATGAACTCAGGCAATCCTCTCGCCTCGGTCACCCAAAGTGCTGGGATTACAGGCTTGAGCCACTGTGCCTGGTGGAAATATTACTTTATATAATCTTATATTGATATCCTTTTTTGGCACAAAACACTTGATTTTTATGAAAAAATGAGATCAAAATTATTGTCTAAATAATTGAGTAGGAATTTTGAGTAAATTGGGTTGACAACACAAAAATTGAACTGGCAGGGAAGTTTTGAAGAGCAATGTAGACAACACAGGAAGAAAAAGAGAGATCCCACCAAACTACATGGGGCAACCATCCCGCCCCTGATTCCTCTGAACGTGATCTATTAGAAATCACGAATAAATGATTTTTGTCAGCCACTTGCTACTTCCTATTTGTTCTCCTGTAGCAAGTCTTTAACATCACATCTATTATCAAGACTGATGCTCCACTGGTACTCACTGGTGGCTGTAGTGCTTATTTACAGCTGGTGTCGGTTATGATTGGTCTGATTACTGGTTGTTATAACTGCTGCTTTAGAAATTTATGTTCTTGGCTGGGCTCGGTGGCTCAGCCTGTCATCCCAGCACTTTGGGAGGCCGAGGCGAGTAGAATGACTGAGCCTGCGGGATTCAAGACCAGCCCAGTTGGAGTGAGACTCCAACTCATAAAAATTTTTAAATAAATAAATAAATAAAGTAATATTTCCCTCGTCTTCCAACTAATCCCACTTCCCAAAGATAAGCACAGCACATCAACAGACACATCAAAGGCCTTGTCTATGTATATATAAATATATATAGGGAAAATGTAAATACATATATTTAAATGGCAAGAAGCAATCATTTTGCTATTGGCAGAAAATGATAATTAAAAATGCACCAGCTGGGCACAGTGGCTCATGTCTATAATTCCAACACTTTGGGAGGCCAAGGTGAGTGGATCACTTGAGCCCAAAAGTTCGAGACCAACCTGGATAACATAATGAAATCTCATCCCAGCCCGGCTCGGTGGCTCAGCCTGTAATCCCGCACTTTGGGAGGTGGAGGTGAGTGGATTGCCTGAGCCCGCGGGTTCGAGACCCGCCTGGGCAACATGGCGAGACCTCATCTCTACAATAAATCAAAAAATCAGCCGGGCATGGTAGCGCGTGCCTGTAATTTCGGCTACTCAGGAGGCTGAGGCAGAAGGATCGCCGGAGCCCAGCAGGTCGAGGCTTCAGTGGCCAGGAGCGTCCACTGCACTCCAGTCTGGGCGTCAGAGTGAGATTCCAACTCAAAAAAAAAAAAGAAAGAAAGAAAGAAATCTCATCCCTACAAAAATTAAAATTAAAAATGAGCTGGGTGTGGTGGCACATGCCTGTAGTCCCAGCTATTCAGGAGGCTGAAATGGAAGGAAGGCCTGAGCACAGGACATCGAGGCTGCGGTGAGCCGTGTCATGCCACTGTCTTCCAGTCTGGGTGACAGAGTGAGACCCTAACAAACAAAAAAAAGCATCCTCGGCCCATTATGCTCCCAAAAAGTAGCAAGTTGCATGTCCCTTCCTGTTGTACTCTTTGGCTCCAAACCCATAGGAAACACCTCGAATCTATAAAGTATTAATTCCATAGTGGCATACTAAAAGGAGGATTGACAATAAGGACAACGATTGAAACACTGACAACAACTTCCTCTAATCTCCCCCTAAATTTTCCGCCCCAAAGGCCTCCTTGTAGTCACACAAACACCTCACATCTAAACTATATAAAATTGAATTTAGCATCTTCCTCAGGTTTCCTGCAACTCCTCCTATTCTTCTGTCTCACCCAGCAGCCCAAGCCAGAAATCAGGAAGTGACCCTTTTCCGGCACATAAGATGTAAAAAGTCACCAGATCCTGGCAAAGATCACTGAAATTTTTGAACGCCTCTCCATTCCTGGATTGCTGCAAAAAACTCATGAATGTTCTCCCAGACTTTCACCTCACCTTCCCCTTAACAATTCTCCTCACTGCAGCTAGAGTTGTCTTTCCAGAACATAGACTTCATGATGGCATACCTTTCTTTCAGCCCTTTAATGGGTCTTCATTGATCTCAAGACAAAGTCCTGAAAAGGGTTTATGATATCCTAGTTGAAAGAGCTCCTGCTATCTCTCTGGCTGCATCTCTGGGCCTCACAATCTAGCCCCAAACCACACTCATCTTTCTTCATTTTCCTACATATGCATGGAACTTTGTATGTATGTTTCTTCCAAGAAGGAGTTGCCCCTTTCTTTGCTCAGTCAACTCCTATTAAACTCATAGGTTTTAACTCAGTTATCAGTTCCTCCAAGAAGTCTTGCCCTATTCCTGTTAGTCTGGGTTAGGGATCTCTTTTCTGTTCCACCACAGCATTCTGTGCTTTCTCTGCTGTTTATTAATAATTAGCAATTATCATGGCCTGTTCACTTGTCTCTCGCCACCACTAGACCACAGAATCAGTTCATCTTTGTATTATCAGGACCAAGCACAGTACTGGGGGCATGGTACAATCTCAATAAATAATTGTTAAATAAACAGAAAAAGTAAAGCAGATTCTCAGTAGCAAGTTACTATACATTTATATTCAGGAAGGCAGTTGAATGCATGCCTTAAGTATAATGAACAAAATGATAGCACGAATATTTACAACAGTTTTATTTTTTTGACACCCTATCTGGCTTTAATATTTACAGCATTTTGATGACTATTAAGAAGTAACTTGCAATTAAGAAAAATCCCACCAAGAAATTATTCCATTCTCCTCTCTATAGGGAAGAAATCAGACTACGATTCAGTTTCAAATGTATGTCTTCCTCATTCTGAATTTACCCAGAAGGCAGAAGCAATAATGTCACTGCAGAGCTGACTCCTTTGGTGTCCTAGAGGTTTCTGTCATTACCGCAGTACAGTGAATAGTCTTCAGCTTTGCAGATTCTGAAGCTCAATTTTATTATTTCATTCAAAAGTGAAAAGCCATTGAGGCTGCCTTTCTCAATGAGGATTCTTCATCTCAACACAAAGCACAAAAAATGATTTGAGTGACTATCAATTCTCCCAAGAACAACAAATAACTCGTATCATCCCAGATGCAAAGAGAAGTTAATTCATTACATACAATGAATGTTTTACAGCCATCAGGACTTATTTCACTCCCAGAACTCCAGAGGACTTGACTCATATAAAGTAAATGCCTATAAGATACATATCCATATATCTCATATATATATGTACTATATATTTTATCTTATATGTATACTATATATAGTATATATACATATTATTATATATACCAACCATATATATATGTTAATTTGTAAAAGAAAATACATGTCACCAAAGCTAGAAAACAGTATCATTACTAATCATAATGCAGTTTTTAAAAAATTGGCTTTAGAGCCAAAAAGTTTAGGTGTTTTTAAAGGACACTTTAATTGAGCTGCCATATCCTGCTGACTCAGCCTTCCTCCCTAGAGAGATATCAGATATGAGCTCTTAGAGAGAAGGAACCGCATTTGTCTTGACTCTGCATTTTTTTTTTTTTGAGTCGGACTCTCACTCTATCATTCAGACTGGAGTGCAGTGACACGCTCACAGCCACTGCAGTCTCGACCTGCAGGGCTCAGGTGATCCTTCCACCTCAGCCTTCCAAGTAACTGGAACCATAGGCATGTGCCACCACGCCCGGCTTATTTTTTGATTTATTGTAGAGATGAGGTCTTACCAAGTTGCCCAGGCTGGTCTTGAACCCCTGAGCTCAGGTAATCCTCTTGTATTGGCCTCCCAAAGTGCTGGGATTACAGGCTTGAGCCACCGTGCCTGGCCTTGACTCCACATTTTATTGAAATGTGACTTCCTAACAATGAACATAGTGCATGAAGTTTATTGACCAAATGGATGGATGGATGGATGAATAAATTGTGTTACACTATTTCCCGGATTATCTTCTATTGATAGTTAATTTCATAAATGATATGTGGATTCTTGTTCATTCCTTCCACAAGAACCTACCATGTGAGTAGATTATAGGCTTGAAACTAAGACAGATTGTGTTGTCCATCAGAATTCATTTTCTTTAAGATTAATCTACCACTTCACACATGTTAGAGGAAAAAAAGAAAGTAAGAAAAGAAAAGAACAAGTGTTGACAAGAATGTAGAGAAGTTGGAATACTTATAAAATGCTGACAGGAATACAAAATGGTGCAGTTGCTCTAGAAAACAGTACAGAGATTCCTCAACAATGAAAAATGGAATTACCATATGATCTAGCCATTCCACTCCTCAGTACATGCCCAAAAGAAATGGAAGCAGGGACTCAGACAGATCATTGTAAACCCATAATTACAGCAGCATTACTCACAATAGCCAAAAGATGGAAGCAACCCAAGTGCCCCTCAACAGACAAACAGAACTTGGTACATACATACTATGGTCCGGGTATGGTGGATCATGCCTGCCAGCACTTTGGGGGGCCAAGGTAGGAGGATTGTGTGAGGACAGGAGTTTGAGACCAGCCCAGGCAACATAACAAAATCTCGTCTCTACAAAAAATAAAAAACTTAGCCAGGCATGTTCGGCCCGCTCCTGTAGTCACAGCTACTCAGGAGGCTGAGGTGGAAGGATCGCCTGAGCTCACTCAGGAAGTTGAGCCGCGGTCCTGCCACTGCACTCCCCCCTGGGCAACAAAGTGAAATCCTGACTCAAAAAATAATAATAATAATAATACAACAAAGGATTAAGGATAATTATTCAGCCCTAAAAATGGAAGAGAATTCTGACACATGTTACATTATGGATGAACTTTGATGACATTGCATTACCACTAAGCAAAACAAGACACTCAAAAAAGGACAAACACCGTATGATTTCACTTATATGAGGTACCTAGAGCAGTCACATTTATAGAGACAAAGTAGAGTGGTGGCTTCCAGAGCATGGGGGATGGGAGGGAGATTATTGCTCAATGGGTACAGAGTTTCAGTTTGAGAAGATGAAAAAATGTCTGGAGGTAAATGATGGTAATGGTTGCCTGACAATGTGAATACACTTAATGTCACTGAACTGTACACTTAAAAACTGTTAAAATGGAACCCACACTCTGGGCTCTGGGTGTCTCATACCTGCCACGTCTCCACAGGGGACAGGCCAAGACAATGTACTAACCTAAGTAAATTAGGCTGCCAGTCTCAGCATTACCTCTCCCTCGCGGCACACCACTAGGGCTAAAGATGCCATGCTATGCATAAGAATGTCACCAAGTTGACTCCACTTTCACACAAAGTTATCAGCAGACCAGTCACAATTAATATAGACACAATTGGTCATGTTCCTCATGGAAAATCCACAGTTGTAAAAGTGACTTCTGATGTTCACACGGTCAAGTTCAAAAATGAACTGTAAGGAATATTACCATCAGGTGTGTACAGGCGCCGGGCTCGGTGGCTCAGCCTGTAATCCCGTGCCTTTGGGAGGCTGAGGTGAGTGGATTGCCTGAGCCCGCGGGTTCGAGACCCACCTGGGCAAGCGAGACCTCATCTCTACAATAAATAAAAAAAAATTAGCCGGGTGTGGTAGCGCACGCCTGTAGTTCCAGCTACTTGGAAGGCTGAGGTGGAAGGATTGCCAGAGCCCAGCAGGTTGAGGCTGCGGTGGCCGGGAGCGGCCACTGCACTCCAGTCTGGGCGACAGAGTGAGACTCCAACTCAAAAAAAAAAAAAAAGTACAAGCTAATGCCAAGATTTATCAATTTGATGACTCAGATTGTCCTTGGTCAAAATGTTACAGATCCTATGGAAGGAGTACACCTCATAAGCTTCCTGAAGACACTCCAAGGACTAAAGGAAACTTCACACTAGTCAGACATGTTTCCTTTGTTGACTGTCCTGGCCATGGCATTTTGATGGCTACCATGCTGAACCATCAGCAGTGATGGATGCAGCTTTTCTGTTGGCAACTGGTAATGAACCTTGTTCTCAGCCTCAGACTTCTAAACACCTGGCTGCCAAATAAATTACGAAGCTGAAACATTTTTGAGTCTACAAAATTAAATTGATCTGGTAAAAGAAAGTCAGGCTTAGGAACAGTATGAATAGATCCTTGCATTTGTACAAGGTACACAGGCAGAAGGGGCTCCTAGTATTCCAATTTCTGCTCAACTGAAATACAACATTGAAGTTGTCTGTGAGTGTAAAGAAAATTTCAGTAGCTCTAAGAGACATTACTTCAGAATCCTGACTTAGTGTGTCTAGGTCATTTGTAGTTAACAAACCTGGCCATTAGGCTGATGATCTTAAAGGAAGCATAGCTGGTGGTAGCAGTTTAAAAGGAGTATTAAAGGTGATTAAAAAAATAAAAATAAAAATAAAAAAAGAGAAAACTCCCTAGTCACAAGTTCCATGTAATTGTATGCTTTGTTAACTGAAATCCAAGAAGTTGTTCCTTTTGTTTTTAGTTCCTTGTACCCTCACCCCCTGCTATGTAGCCCACTTGCAGTTTTAGCCTTTAAAAGCTTGTTGCAAACTTCACTTAACCATCAAGAGCTTTCTTGGCATGAGCCTACTCTTGACCCATGTGTTAATAAAGGACTCATAATTTGAAAAAAAAAAAAAAAAAGGTGGGCCAAGAGGTGAGACCTGCTACTGTTCCCAAAGATAGTAAAGGAAAACTCATGTGTGAAACAATCTTTTCCAACATATGTTCCAACATATCACTTTTTTGTTTTGTTTTGAGTTGGAGTCTTACTCTGTTGCCCAGGCTGGAGTGCACTGGCACGTTCACGGCCACCACTGCCTCGACCCGCTGAGCTCAGGCAATCCTTCTGCCTCAGCCTTCCAAGTAGCTGGAACTACAGGTGCCCGCTACCACACCCAGCTTATTTTTTTTTATTTATTGTAGAAATGAGGTCTCACCAAGTTGCCCAGGCTGTTCTTGAACCTCTGAGCCTAGGCAATCCTCTAGCCTCGACCTCCCAAAGTGTTGGGATTACAGGCTTGAGCCACAGTGCCCGGCCATTGTATCACTTTTTGAAGAACACAATGATCTGCAATATACTGCTCCAGGAGGCTTTATTGAAATTCAAACGAAAATTGACCCAACATTGTGCTAGCTGACAAGAATGGTAGGGCAGGTGCCTGGTACAGCGGGAGCTTTACCTGAGATCTTCACAGAACTGGAAATTTCCTGTATTCTGCTTAGAGTGCGTCTAGGTGTATATACAGGAGAAACAAAGGTAGCAAAGGTACAAAAGTTGGCCAAGAATGAAGTTCTCATGGTAAACTAAACATAGAACCCCTGTCTACAGGAGAAAGAGTCAGTGCAACCAAAGCTAATTTGGGTAAAATAGTTCTCACTAACCCTATGTACATAGAAGTAGGAGAAAAAACTGCCCTTAACCCAAGAGTTGAGAAACACTGGCCTTTAATTGGTTGGGGTCAGATAAGAAGAGGAGTGATCATCAAGCAGACAGTAGATAACAACTGAAGAATCACAGTTAAGTAACATATTTGCATGAAGTTGGAATTGCCCTCAGCAACGCAGGAGTATATTTTCAAAGCAAAAAAGGGAATAAACGCCAGGTTCGGTGGCTCTAGCCAGGAACCCCAGCACTTTAGGAGGCGGAGACGACAGAATCACCTGAGCCAACGGGTTTGAGACCAGCTTGTATAACATGGTGAGACCTCATCTCTACAATAAATCAAAAATTAGTCAGGCATGGTGGAGCATGCCTATAATTCCAGCTACATGGAAGGCTGAAGAAGGATCACCTGAGCCCAGCAGGTCAAGGCTACAGTGGCCATGAGCATGCCACTGCACTCTAGCGTGGGTGACAGAGTGAGATTCTGACTCAAAAAAAAAGGGGGGAGGGAGGAATAAATTTCACAGTTCATTACCTTAGTAGAAGCTGTCAGGTTATTTTCAATTTTTTGTGATAAAAATTTAACTTCTACTACTTGAATAGTAAGGTATACAATAAATGTCAAAATTGATATACTGATAAATGTAATCTACTTTGGCAGATATTGATCATTGCTAAATATTTTCAGATTTGTACATCAATGCAGTTTTAAAGTGAAATTGCTTGTTACAACTAGCCTTTGCTATATCACACATAACACTGGACCTGTCTGAAGTAAAGTTTTCTTTTTATTTAAATAAAATGTTAAAATTGTATATTTTATGGTATGTATATTTTGCCCCAATTTTATAAAAACTAATGCAGTTGTCCTTTCTGAACCTGTCCCTGGATCTTAACATTTGTTCAACTTTAGGGTCTACAGGTTTTATTCATCTTTCATAGAGAAAATATTTACCCACTTTATCTGAGCACTAAGACTTTGTGAGCAACTGGGGCCACTCTTGGGTTACCTCACCCTGGAATGTAGGGCTAGTTATCATCATGTCAGATCTCTGAGTCATATATCCAAAGACGAGGCTTCTAGGAATTGAATTTAACTGGGTTTGCCCTGTTTGCAGGTAGAGCTGGGCTTAGGAATGGGGCCCAGGGGAGTAGACGTCTCAATCTCATGTCTACATTTGTTGGAAAGTAATAGTCACAGATAAGATGGTTTCTGTAGTAGCCCAAGTCTCTCTGTCCCCAATTCTCTTATTGTATAGTTTAGTCTCCAAAGGAATCCAAAGTCGAGTCAAATTTGTAGGGAACAGAGAGGGAATTGAGAATTATTCATCACGTACCAGATACAGCTATTGGTGCTTGATATTTATTATCTCCTTTGATTTTTATAACAAATATGTTATCTTCAGAATATAATCAAACTTAGTTATTTTCAGACTGTATAGCCCAGGCTTATTCTATTTTTCTATTAAGTCTCACAATTGCCTAGAGAGTTAATTTCTGTTACTGGCTCCTCCTTAGAAGGAAATAAAAAATCTATAGCCAAATTCTCATGTTGGCAAGCAAATGAGATTCCAGCAGCAAGTTCATTCTTTGATGAAAGCATTTAAGACTGATTCCTTGCTACAGTAGTTGGGGGAGGAAGAAGAAAACAGGGAGTGGCAGAAGAAAGTGCTTCTTGCCTCTGCATTCAGCACCTCCCTTGGCTCAAAAAGAAAACAGAGTCACCAATTCACACAGATGAAAGAAATTAAACATGATGACTGAAAATCACCAAGGATACATTAAGCTTAGATATTGTACTTCCCTACAAGCACACTAGACCTCATTGACTTAATTATACTTAAGTTGCTTTTCTAGGAGTATTTGTCATGGGATTAATTTTACTTTATTAGCTAGGAATAGACAAAGCAATAAACAAATAAGATAACTATATAATCTGCATCTATTAACCATTTAATCAACTAACTATCTTCCAACATACGACATGGTTCTTCCAAACAAGATTTGTCTATCAAAATACATGTTAAATACAACAAAGTCTTACCAAATAAATTGTAATCCACATTAATTGATTTTATAAGACATTGAAGCTATAAATTTATGAAAGTAAACTATTAACTGCATGAAAACTTTCCAAAGGATTTTCGTGATATTTTATAGTTTATATAAAAATGAAATTCGCTTTTGTCATAGAAGCACTTTAGAGTTCTATATTTTTGCATTGTTAAATACATCTTCCAACATTTGGATGAGTGGGGAATCAACAATTAATTACTCTTTAAACCTCACAAATAAAATGTGATGATGGAGCTCTGGGGAGCTGCTTGTTACTCAATGGAGAAAATTATTCCACTCCTATATGAACTTTAGTTTTCTTTTTGTTTTTGGTTTTTTTTTGAGTTGGAGTCTCACTCCGTCGCCCAGACTGGAGGGCAGTGGCCGCTCCTGGCCACCGCAGCCTCGACCTGCTGGGCTCTGGCGATCCTTCCACCTCAGTCTTCCAAGTAGCTGGAACTACAGGCACGTGCTACCACACCCAGCTCATTTATTTTTTATTTTTTATTTTTTTTACTGTAGAGATAAGGTCTCGCCATGTTGCCCAGGCGGGTCTCGAACTCTCGGGCTCAGGCAATTCACTCACCTCGGCCTCCCAAAGCAAGGGATTACAGGCTGAGCCACCGAGCCCTGCCTGAACTTTAGTTATCTAATCTATGAAAGATGGAATAGAATAAAATCATCTCTTGGAGTTTCTATCATTTGGTTATTAAGCAATATGATAAATCAGAATAGTTTCTATTTTGTTTGATTTGTAAAATAATTTGGTTAATTTTTCATAAGTAATGGCATGATGAGATAAAATTCTTAACAAGGGTTTTTTAGAGTAAGTCATAATACAACCCACTTGACTCTAAATTTGATATTCACTATGTCTTTAATATAATTTTATGCCTTTAATATAATTAAATTGTTTGAAAATATATTATTAAGTATTACTCTGGTCTTTTATATCATACTTTGTCTTACCTTAAAACTTTAATTTTTTCAAAAGGCACACAGATTTGTCTCTTTTTTTAAATTGTACAAATTTATGGAGTATATGTACAATTTTGTTACATGCATAGGTTGCATAGAGATAACCAGGGCTTTTAAAAACCTTAATTTTTACACATTTATGACTCGTTTTAATTTCTTGGCCAAAAAAATATATATTTTTTGGGGGGAGGGGGGTTGGAGTCTCACTCAGTCGCCCAGACCGGAGTGCAGTGGCACGCTCCCGGCTACCACAGCCTCGACCTGCTGGGCTCTGGAGATCCTTCTGCCTCAGCCTTCCAAGTAGCTGGAACTACAGGCTCGTGCTACCACGTCCGGCTAATTTTTTTTTTTAATTTATTGTAGAGATGAGGTCTCGCCATGTTGCCCAGGCGGGTCTCGAACCCGCGGGCTCAAGCAATTCGCTCACCTCGGCCTCCCAAAGCATGGGATTACAGGCTGAGCCACAGAACCTGGCTGGCCAAAATATTTTAACAAATACATCACAAGACATAAAATTTTAATTTGAAGTTTTTCTTGCATTTTTTAATACCTCTTAAGTTTTTAGCAGTATAGATTGAAGTTCACATTCTTGGGGTTTTATTTTAAATTTTTGGATCAAAAAGAATCACAAGTTTTTATTATCCAAAAAAGAAAAAAATAAATCTAGTTTTTAAGTAACAGATGGGAGGTTTAAAAATAATGCACTCATTTCCAAAACATTCTATAATAAGCACATATCAGCTTTACAATAAAACAAAAATAAAAGAAATAGCATAACATGCAAATAAAATTCACATCCTCCTTTACATCAGGACAAAACTTTTCTATTTCTTGCCTTTTTTTGGGTCTACATTTTTCCATATTTCCAAAATAGTAGGAAATTAACTAAACAGGGAGGTGGAAAATTATAGAATGTGTAGCATCTTTATGTTTCTTACATGTATTGTATCAGACCAAATTAATTTCCTAATACTTTTATCAGACAAAGTAAGCTGCTTCAGTAAGCATGAAGTATTTCTTTTTGTGAGATTTACAGTAAGTATCAAACATCTAAGATGATAGCCATCTTTTTCTAGTAACCATTTCTTAGTTCTCAACAAAGCTGATCAATGTAGAATATTGAACCTTTTTAAGCTAAACAAATTCAAATTCCATGGCAACACTATTCATACATTAAGAATGTTTTCAAATTCCTCAAATGTTTAGTTTATTGGGTCCAATTCTTATATCCTGCCTGATGCAAAATTTGTATCAATGCCTATTGAAAAAGGAACTTTACGTTAAGACATGTTGAAGCGCAAAATAAAATGCGGTCTATGTTCTATAAGAGCAATTATCAGCATCTATTAATATTAATCATCCAACATATCTATAACGTTCTTATAAACTTGTCTTTTAAAGAACCAACCATGCCGGGCTCAGTGGCTCAGCCTGTAATCCCGCGCCTTTGGGAGGCTGAGGTGAGTGGATTGCCTGAGCCCGCGGGTTCGCGACCCGCCTGGGCACCTTGGTGAGACCTCATCTCTACAATAAATCAAAAAATTAGCCGGGCGTGGTAGCGCACGCCTGTAGTTCCAGCTACTCGGAAGGCTGAGGCGGAAGGATCGCCGGAGCCCAGCAGGTCGACGCTGCGGTGGCCGGGAGCGGCCACTGCACTCCAGTCTGGGCCACAGAGTGAGACTCCAACTCAAAAATAAAAAACAAAGAACCAACCATATAACAAATATCCATGTATTCCCTTTATTTCTGTTACTTACAAAGATTAAGGTATTTGAAAATGCTGTTTAAGTAGATTTTAATATTTTCAATTATCTTATTCAACCAAGTATAGGCAGCTCTAGAGCTAAGAGGTTTTCTTTACCTCCACTATGACTTTTCAACATTTATCATGGTTCCTAAGAAGCTCCCAACAAAAAGTCAAACCTTTTTTACAAATGTCTACCCCTATATATGTGGTTTCAAAAATCTACAGCTTCACCTTGTTCCTTCAGATTCGAGAAAACTTTGAGGTTATCTCAGCAAGTATCCCCAATGCGGTGATCTACAACATCCTTGACAGATCACTAGCAGGCTTCTGCTTAAACACTCCAAGCACAGGGTCCTCCTGGCTTCACAAGGTGTCCAATTTCATGCTCAAACCTCTTTAGGTGTTAGAAAGTTCCAATTTTAAGGTGATATCTATTTCCTGCAGCCTCTATCCAATCATCCAATTTCTGCCTTCTGAAGTCACATGGAATAAATTTAACCCCTTTCCTCAATAAAATTTTTCTTCAAATAGAGTTGCAGATATTTTAACAATTCTTCCCATATCCTTCAAGCCTTGTCTTTCTCAGACATGCTCAAATTTATAAAAACCTTCTTTAAAATGTAGAAGCTAGAAATACTACTCAAACTCTCTGTAAGACTGACTAATACAGAGACTCTACATCTTACTAAATTAGTCCTAATATGTAACATTTTTCTGAGGAAAAGCTACTTTTGATTTCTGCCCACACTTAAAACCCCTTAAGTAGGAGGGAACATTCGATGAGGCTATCTGTCTAGGAAAAAAGACCTTCTGTGAGTCAGTCCCCTCACTCGACTGAGAATGTAGTCATCAGGCTCAGAAATCCCAAGGTAGACTTCAAGATCAATCTGATACTTCATGAAGATAAATGAGCACATCATCAAGGCAAATTATTTTTATTTGCCTGAGGTCACTTGAGTAAACAAAAAAATCCGTTAATTCCTTCTCATGAGTAGAAGTTAATTTGGTATTTTATCACCTTTCTTATCTCCAAAAATGTGTAAATCAATCTTCTCTTATTCTCTTTTTTCCACAGAGGTAAACTAGGCAGTCTACTACAAAAAACTATCTCAGCTTTATTAGGAGAGGAAATAAATCTAATTCATTGGTATCTGGGGAGCTCCTCAGTAAATGCCTTACTTCATTCTGGGTAACTCTCTAATGCAGCTTCCAAAAACCAAAAAGAGGCCAGGCATGGTGGCTCATGCCTATATTCCCAGCACTTTGAGAGGCCAAGGCAGGTGAATTGCTTGAGCCCAGGAGTTCAAGACCAGCCTGGGGAATACTGCAGTAAGCCATGAGCATGCCCCTGCACTCCTGAGCAATAGAGCGAGACTCCGACTCAAAAAAATTAATTTAATAATCATTTTTAAAAATTATTATTTTTGAAAAACAAAGAGAGGGAGTTTTTTATTATAGTAAAAAAAACATCACACATAATGTAAAATTTTATCACCTTGACCATTTTTAAGTGTACATTCAGTAGTGTTAAGCATTTCCACATGTTATGAAACAGATCTCCAGAACATTTTCATCTCGCAAAACTGAAACTCTACTCCCATTAACAACTTGGCTTTTCCACCTGTTCCCATCCCTGGTACCCATTATACTTTGTTTCTATAAGTTTGACTGCTTTAGATACTTTATGTATCTATAAAAGTGAAATCATATAGTTTTTGACTTGCTTATTTCATTTAACATAATATCCTCAAGGTTAATCAATGTTGTAGAATGTGACAGTATTTCGTTTTTAAGGCTGAACAATATTCCATGGCATGTATATACATTCTGTCTATCCATTCATCCATTGACAAACTTCTTGGCTATTGTGAATAGTGCTGCTAAGAACATGGATATGCAAATATCTATTCATGTACCTGCTTTCAGTTCTTCTGGAGATAAATCCAGAAGTGAGATCGCTGCATTTATGGTAGTTCTATTTTTAATTTTTTGAGGAATTTCCATGTTGTTTTCCATAATGATTGTAGCACAGTCCCAACAATAGTGCACAGGGGCTCCAATTTCTCCATATTCTTACCAATATTTTTATTTTTTGGTGTGTGGTTTTTTTGTTTGGGTTTGGTTTTGGTTTTTTTATCGAAGAGCAGCCATCCTAACAGATCTAAGGTGATATCTTTTTCTGGTTTTGCTTTACATTTCTCTGATGCAAAGAGAGGGAGACATTCTGCTTTCAAGTCCTTTACCTTTTGGTTCATGTTATCTCCAAACTCTCATTCTTTTTCCTTCTCTAGCAGCATACCTTTTCTTTTTTTTTCTTTTCTTTTTTTTTAGAAACCAGGATTTATTGAGAGGGTAATAAAAACGTGCGATTCTTTTTGATCCAAAAATTTAAAATAAGACCCCAAGAATGTGAACTTCAATCTATACTGTTAAAAACCTAGAGGTATTAAAAAAAGGCAAAAAAGCCTTCAAGTTAAATTTTTATACCTTGTGATGTATTTGTTAAAATATTTTGGCCAAGAAATTTAAAAAGTCATAAATGTATAAAAATTAAGGTTTTTATTTTTTATTTTGTTTTTAGTTGGAGTCTCACTCTGTCACCCAGACTGGAGTGCGGTGGCACGCTCCCGACCACCGCAGCCTCAACCTGCTGGGCTCTGGCGATCCTTCCACCTCAGCCTTCCAAGTAGCTGAAACTACAGGCGCGTGCTACCACGCCCGGCTTGTTTTTGTTTGTTTGTTTGTTTTCTTTTTTTATTGTAGAAATGAGGTCTCACCAAGTTACCCAGGCGGGTCTCGAACCCGCGGGCTGAGGCAATCCACTCACCTCAGCCTCTCAAAGCGCTGGGATTACAGGCTGAGCCACCGAGCCCAGCCTGTAATCCCAGCACTGAGTTGGAGTCTCACCCCATTGTCCAGGCTGGAGTGCAGTGGCATGCTCATGGCCATCACAGCCTTGACCTGCTGGGCTCAAGAGATCCATCTGCCTCAGTCTTCCAAGTAGCTGGAACCACAGGCGCACACCACCATGTCAGCTAATTTTTTTTTATTTTTTGTAGAGATAAGGTCTCACCAAGTTGCCCAGACTGATCTCATATCCCCAGGCTTAGGCGATCCTCTCACCTCGGCCTCCCAAAGTGCTCGGATTACAGGCTTGAGCCTCCGCACCCAGCCTTAGAAGAATTTTTGTAAAACAACACATAAGCCAGGTGCAGTGGCTTACTACACCTGTTAATCCCAGAATTTTGGGAGGCGAAGGCAAGAGGATTGCTTGAGGTCAGGGGTTCAAGACCAGCCTGGTCAACATGGCGAGACCTCGGTTCTACAATAAATAAAAAAATCAGCCTGGCATGATGGCACACACCTGTAGCTCCAGCTACAAGGAAGGCTGAGGTGGAAGGATCACCTGAGCCCAGCAGGTCAAGGCTGCGGTGGCCGTGAGCGTGCCACTGCACTCCAGCCTGGGCAACAGAATGAGACTCCAAATTTAAAAAAAAGCAACGAGACACCTCTTATCATCATGGGTGCCTGAACGAAGCAATTTTGTATGCCTAACCCCTAACTGTACCCCATAATACCATAATAAAAAAAAAATTAAAAAAAAAAAAAGCCGGGCTCGGTGGCTCAGCCTGTAATCCCGCGCCTTGGGAGGCTGAGGTGAGTGGATTGCCTGAGCCC
>CAUYQG010301560.1:0-11795 GCA_963574415.1 Tarsius wallacei | reverse complement strand
TCCACTTTTTTCAGCCTCCCAAGTAGCTGGGATTACAGGTGTGCATCACCATATCCAGCAGTTTTTGACTTTTTTTTTTTTTTTAGGGACAAGGTATGTTGTCAGTATGTTGTCCCAGCCAGTGTCAAACTCTTGAGCTTAAGCAATCCTCCCGCCTCAGCCTCCCAAAGTGCTGGTATTACAGGCATGAAACACTGTGCCTGGCCAAGTTGGTGCCCCCTTTTAGATGAGATAGGTATACTCAAGAGCAAAACCCTGAAACTTAACAGCACGATAGTTGGTTAACAATTTTCAATAAAGACACCATTTTTTAATGAGACTGAAGGGAGCCTCTTAACTGATGTCTAATCAGTAGCCTGGACATGATAATAATGGAGTTTATGACTTATTTGGAAGATGCAAAAGATTCTACAACCTTGTAGTGATTAATTTGTACAGTTTTATAAGCCTCCAGGATTTTATCTTGAAGGTGTTTGTTAAAGATGTTAAAAGGCTCAAAACATTTTATTAAAACACAGTCACAGGTCATTTAACCAGAGTGATGATCAAACGGTTTTAAGAACAATATAGAAAATCACATGGATGTAAATTTGTGCCTTAGCCCTTTTACAATTTAGTTTTTCTAAGTAATCAGAAACCTAATAAAAACAATACAGGAATCATCTTGATAAAACATAAAGTCTTTGTTTTTTCGGCTAAAACAGGTAAAGAAAAACCTTCTGTAGTGTGATTGTTTCTCTTTATGGGAAGCCCTTTAGGATAACCTGAAAGTCAAACCCATTGAAAAAAGAACTTGAATTGATTAGATACAGGAAAAGCGTCCATGGTTTTGAGTGAGCACTATATTATAGAGGCACAAAAATGGGCAATTTCCCCTGTATCTTTGGGCCTTAATTATGAAAACATTCATGTATACACTCTAAACAACCCTACATGCCTTCTCTTCTACCTGTATTTAAAATTTCTTGCAATTCCATTAAGAGCAAATCGATACTTTAAGAAAACCTTGTTGTTCTAACCAATTTTTTGGTTTTGTATTAGTGTATTAGTGTATTTTTAATATCAAAGCTCCATCTCTAGAGGGTCTATCCTAAATAATTTCCTTTTAATTACAGTCAACTCAATCTATTTAACATAACTTTAAGATTTAAAATTGCATATTTTTCCCATTACATTTACCTAATTTATATTTATTTTAAAACAGTTTACCCAGGTTACTTATGAAAACTGAAATGTTAGACAAAACTAGTCATTATTTAAAGTTATTTCCTTGGTAAACACTTCTATAACTTGTATCAGGTGTTTACCTAAGTAAGAACCACAAGATTAAATTTATAGGCATACATACATGTATATTTGTGTTATCAATAAATATTTATTTATTTATTTTGATAACACAGGACTTAACCATTTTTATTAAACCAAAAATATTGAATTAGTCTTAGTTATCAAAAATAATTACACAAAGATTACATACTTTAAATATTTTATCAGGAAAATAGAATTTTTAATTCAAATGGCTTTTAGTTCATATGACTTTATTAATCTTTAATACAGTTTTGAAATTATTGGTAAAAATAAAATTGAATCTTGAATTCAAATGGCTTTTAGTTCATATGACTTTATTAATCTTTAATACAGTTTTGAAATTATTGGTAAAAATAAAATTGAATCTGTTTTGTGTCAGGCTTATAGTTTTATAAACATCATGCCAATCATTGGCATTTTATGATATCTAGCAGAATTTCTTTAATTAAAACAACTGAAAAACCTGTAAACTAGAGAAGATCACTTTCCCTTCAACAAAAGCCACATCTCCAAGTCTTCTTATACCTTTTTACCAAAACACACCTTACTTCCCTAATACACTTTGAATGGAAGATTGCTTCTCTTATATTAGTAGTTTTAATTCCATACTTCAATTACAATGTTTACTCTTAGTCATTCTTATTTTAAGTGAAAAGCCTAAGTCATTTAAATACGTACCAGATGTATAGTCCAGGACAAAGGACAATGCCTGAGATGAGGCGTTGTTATATCTTTTTATTTTATTTTTTTTGAGTTGGAGTCTCACTCTGTCACCCAGACTGGAGTGCAGTGGCTGCTCCCGGCCACTGCAGCCTCGATCTGCTAGGCTCCTGTGATTCTTCCGCCTCAGCCTTCCAAGTAGCTGGAACTACAGGCACGCACTACCATGCCCGGCTAATTTTTTATTTATTGTAGAGATGAGTTCTTGCCAAGTTGCCCAGGCGGGTCTCGAACCCACGGGCTCAGGCAATCTACTCACCTCAGCCTCCCAAAGCGCGGGATTACAGGCTGAGCCACTGAGCCTGGCTACGTTGTTATATCTTAATGGCTCACATCTAAACACATAAATGTATAGACAACTGAAGCAAGTACAGTAGAAATATTATGGGACAAACAGACCGATAGACTCAGACAAATTGTCTAAATCAAATTCTAAGACATTTCAATTTTATTTTTACCAATAATTTCAAAACTGTATTAAAGATTAATAAAGTCATATGAACTAAAAGCCATTTGAATTAAAGATTCTATTTTCCTGATAAAATATTTAAAGCACGCACTTTTTCTTTAAGCCAATTAATTGGAGCTCTTTCATATATTTTGGTAGTGAAACATTTACATATATATGACATAGACATATAGATACAGACATTAGTGGATTTTATAGATTTATAAGATTTTCTATTTAGTTTTTAAAGTTTCTCTTCCCAGGGCTGGACTCAGTGGCTCATGCCTCTAATCCCAGCACTTTGAGAGGCCAAGGCAGGAGGATCGCTTGAGCCAGGAGTATGAGACCAGCCTAGGCAACAGAGTGAGATCTTGCCTCTGGAAAAAAATCAACAAAATTAGCTAGTCATGGTAGTGTGTGCCTGTAGTCCCAGCTACTCAGGAGGTTGAGGCAGAAGGATCACCTGAGCCCAGAAGGTTGAGACTGTGGTGAACTGTGATAGTGCCACTACACTTCAGCCTGGGTATCAGTGCTAGACCTGTCTAAAAAAAACAAAAAAAGGAAAACCAACTTCCCCATTTTAGACTACCCATTTTTAATTACCTGTTTTGTTGCCCTAGGCACCCCTAAATTTGTATTTCTAAAGGAATGATTCTTAGGTAAGCCAAGATAGAGAATTTATATTTTAAGAGTCGAAGAAAAAATGGTGTAAGTAAATGCTCAGTTAATATGGCCAGGAAAATTACTTTAAATAAAGGTATGACTCATGAGTGTAATATAGTGCAAAAGAGAGCAGAGATACTGACCTGAGCAGAATGTGTCTGCTTACAACACTTGGGGTTTCATGAGGAAAAACAGAGGTTCCTCCCAAAAGGGAGTCTGTGAAGCCTTTTCTCTTTTCCTTAAAAGATCCAAGACTGATAGGAATTATTTTAGACTTACTCATGTGGGTGTTGAAGGTGGCAAAAGGGAGAAGAGACAGACAGAAGCACATGAAGAAACAGATAAAATTTAGTCAACTAGAAAAAATTCCAAAATTCCGTAAGTAGGATTCAAAAAGAGAAAACGCATAAAGGTCTTTTAAATAAAATAAATACACACACGTGCGCACACACACACACATGATAGTATCTTTTAATTAAGGTGACTTTTAACCATAGATTTCTAAAAGAATTTTTTTTAAATTTTCTTTTTTTTTTTTTAAGTTGGAGTCTCACTCCGTTGCCCAGGCTGGAGTGCAGTGGCACACTCACAGCCATCCCAGCGTCAACCTGCTGCGCTCCAGCGATCCTTCTGCCCCGCCTTCCAAGTAGCTGGAACTACAGGTGCACACTACCACGCTCGGCTAATTTTTTATCTATTGTAGACACGAGGTCTTGCCAAGTGGCCCGGGCTGCTCTCGAACCCACAGGTGCAGGCAAGTCACTCACCTCGGCCTCCCAAAGTGCTGGGATTACAGGCCGAGCCACCGAGCCCGGCCTTTTTTTAATTTTCAATGATGCACTTAGCTTCAATAGCAACTCAATCCAAAAAAAACCCCTTAAAGCCCAGGTGGTAATTTTCCAGGTTTTTGCCATATAATCAGGGGTGTTCCTGGAGAGGGCATAAAGGAGATAATCCCCTTGATCCCCAAAAATCAACTGTCAAAAATAAACTTAAGGCTGGGCGCATTGGCTCACACCTATAATCCCAGCACTTTGGGAGGCCGAGATGAGACGATTGCCTGAGCCTGTGGGTTTGAGACTAGCCTGGGCAATTTGGCGAGACCTCATCTCTACGATAAATCAAAAAATTAGCTGTCTCTGGTGGTGCATGCCTGTAGTTCCAGCTACTTGGAAGGCTGAGGCGGAAGGATCGCCTGAGCCCAGCAGGTTGAGGCTGCAGTGGCCGGGAGCATGCCACTGCACTCCAGCCTGGGCAACAGAGTGAGACTCAAACTCAAAAAATAAAAAAATAAACTTAATATAGCAAAAAGTAACAAATACCCCATAGGGATGAGGTCTTAAGACAAAACAGTGATCTTTATCATCCTCTTACCAGAGTGTACAGAGAGAGAGAAGCCAGGAGCCTTACTGTTAAGAAATTCTTACTCCTTTGCCAGCAAAACAGAGTCCTGTGTTCTCTTCGTTGTGGCTTTTAGGCACACACATACAAACAAATAAAAATCCTTTGGCCTTTACTTCAGAACTCTAGCCATTAGCTAGCAATACAAACCTGTCAGTTTCCAAAAAAATAAAAAAACTGATTTGATTCAAACAATGGGTTTTATATCAACACCAGTAGAAAAGTAGCAGCAGATTTGAAACAGGAAGAAAAGAAAAATAAAGAACATAAGACACTCTATTTATATTTAAACTCTGTCGTTGCAGAATAATCTTTGAGCTCTGAATTTTTCTTGGTGTAATTTGCCCATCAGATTTTAAATGTAGACAAGAACAAACCATCATATATAGTCAGCTGGAGTACTTGAATACCTGGCATGACCTTGAACTTTTCCATTTACACGAATACTTGCAAGTAGAGGTGCCATAAGACCAATGGGAGTGCCCCAAAGGGGTCATTCTCCTTGTCATTTCTCGTTCTTAGAGGATTTGTTTTCCACTTTTTTTTAATCTTTAAGGGAGGAACTGAATTGTGGCGGCGCTGTTTCATTTCTCAATCAAATACACAGATGAACCAATTGAGCTTAATTTTGGGAGAAAAGGCAATGGAGAATGCCCTTTAGAATGCAACTCCAGAATCATTATTAGGATCCACAAACAGTTTCCTAAAAAAGACCAGCTCAGATGAAACCAAAGGACCATTAACTAAGGGTGAGGCTCCAGGCTCAGGAGGACTTGTCAGTTTCAACGTCAGGGGGCTTTCAATGGGTCAATGCTGGTACCTCAGTTCCAAAATTGGGTGACTCCTTGAAGGGTCTTGGAGTCTTCTATGAAGCCATATGTTGGGTGCCAAATTAATGTTGATGAAAGATGCCAAGCTCTGTAAAATATTTTAAAGGTTTATTGTGAGCCAAGTATGAGGAACCACAATCCCAAGAGGTCCTGAGAACGTGTACCCAGAATGGTTGAATTAAAACTTGGCTTTACACATTTTTAGGGAGACAAAATTTACAGGCAAAAAATAAATCAGTACATGTGAGATTCACACTGGTTCAGCCCAGGAAGGTGGGACATCTCCAAGTGGGGGCTTGCAGGTTACAGGTGGATTCAAAGATTTTCTGTTTGGCAATTGGTAGAAAGAGTCAAGCTCTGTCTAAAGAATTTTGAAGTCAGTAAAGGAAATGCTGAGTTGAGATAAAGTGAGGAGTGGAGGAAGCTAAGCTTCTCGATATGTAGATGAAACCTCATAGGTGGCAGCCCTTGGAGAGAGTAAGTGACAAATTTCCAGCTCTTCTGGAAATGCCCGGGAAGGAGATTCTATACAGGTGCAAATTTCCCCAATAGAAGGCTTAGCAGGGTCACAAAATATTTTTTATTTCCTTCTTTATGTGTTATGTGATGTTATGCCAGAGTCAGGGTTAATAAAAATCTGTGTGATGAGACTTTGTAGAATGTGAATTCCAGGCCCCTTATTTAGGAATTTGACAAGAGAAAAAAAAAGGTCAGAGGTTAGTTCTCATAGCCAATGAATTTCCCCTGCCTAAGCACACAGTAAACAATAAACAAAAAGGAGAGACCCAAATCCCTGCAAATTTCTGAAAGCCAGAGTGGCACACTGCAGGCAGTAAACTGCAACCTCCATCAGTTACCTTTAAAACTACAGTTCTTGTCAGTGACCTGTCATCCACCACAAACTCCAAAAAAGCCATTTGGTCTCTCACAGCATAAGCTAACAGCCAAAAATATTAGGAAACTTGATGCAAAAACTGGCACTATAGGAATTTACAAAACTGGCAGCCAAAAATATTAGGAAACTCGATGCAAAACCTGACACTATAGGAATTTACAAAACTTGCAGCTCTGTGGGGATGACAGGAGGCCTCAAAATTGCTCAGTGGCACTTCTCCCACACTTATCAAAGGGTCTTCGGAGTTGTCAAAGTATCTTTGGAGTTGTCAAAGTATGTTTGGGTCCCTTCTTAGAAATTGTCAAAAGACAAAATTGCAACATATTTAGTTTAAAGATCAAACTGGCTTTTATTTGTGGTTCTAGAATTGAAAAGCATAATTCGAGAATTGGAAAACACCTCATTCTATAAAACGGAATAAAATAGAATGAGTGTTCCCATGAGGTGAGCAGAGGATGTTGGCTTTTATATGGACAGGGAGGGCTGAAAAAATAAAGAACAAAACAGAAACAGAGAACAAAAGCAGATTGGTCATTTCACAGTTACTTTCTTTATAGCGCTAAAGCAGAGGGAACTTTACTATTACCCTGACACAGGTTGAGTACAATTTCTGGTTTTTGTTTTTTGGAAAACTGGCCCATTTGAAAGTTTAGTTTGATTACCTGGTGCTTATTCCAAGTGTCTCCATTCTGGTTTGGTCTGGTCTGCTGAGGTCTAGTGCAGGAGGCTAGTCCAAAACCATGGCCTCCCGTGAACATTCTTTAACGGAGGGTTCTGAGTTAATGTGACTTTCTAAAGGAGGCTTGTGCAAGCTCTGCTTAACAGTGTGTTTTCCTTCCTTGCTATAGGCAAGGACGCCTGGATGCATGTGATTTCACTGGTTCTATTTTCTACAGTATCTTAAGAGTCTTTTTGTAAGAAATTTGTCTGTGAGAAATTGTGGTGTTAAAATCCAAATTACCTGCATCATCACAACTTCTCTTGAACTATCAAAGAACTTAGGCTGCAGAGCAACTCGCTAACCAGAAACCTAAAGCAGGACGGTGCTTCAAAGGAGAGCCAGGAGAAGGACACTTTTCTACCCAGGGAAGACACCAGATGCCATATAATTTAATAAACATAATTTAGGTAAAGCTTTAAACAAATTGCTAAGCCCATGTAGGGGTTGGCGTGAGTGTTTAGAAGCCCTAGAAACTGCAAACACAGAGAAATTCATGCTGATTCATAGGCTCTTCTCCACAGGCCTTACTGTGTACTCAAGAGAAAACCTGGGGGCAAGGAAAGAGACCAGAGAAATCTCCAGTTTCAGGAAAGGCATAAAGCCCCATCCAGACCCATCTCTGTCTCTACACAACAAAAGCCTTAAAGCACTGGAGGAGAGACATCAAATCTTGTTATTGTGACACAGATGAAGACCCACTGCACCTACAGATTCGGGAACAGAACAGGAAAAACTACTAAAAAAGTTTTCTAGTATGGAGGTGGACCAAAAAAAATATCTTGAGTCCTGATACTTAGACATCTCCCGTACTGGTGAGGGTGGGGGAAGAGGAGCAATGAAACGTCCACACCCCCAAGGCCAGGGATATAACACCTGCCCAAGACTGAATATGCACCAGAACAATAGAGAATACTCTCCCTGATTCAGGCATAGTTAGCAGAGCACATAGCTTAGATGTAAACAAGTTTTCTTAGGCAAGCCTAATTTTGATAATACAGGAACAGGGTGGTTAAGCATTCAGGAGCCTTTCTTGTCAGTACATGACTTTCCTGAGCAACACCCGACCGGCTAAGCATATCAGACCTGACCACCTGGTGGGTTGGAATATGGAACTACTAGTGCAGTAAATCACAGAAACAATGAGGAATTGCCCAAAGTGCAGAGGCATGGTATTCTAAGAAGATTCCAGATCAAGTTAGGCAGTAACTTTCCATTCTTTAGAGGGTCCTTATGTCACATCTAAGCTTAAAAGTTTGAAAGATAGCAATCAAACTTGTGATCAGATACCTGCAGCCCTCTGTTTTTAACTCATGGAATAGTTTGCTTAATCATCGTTGTAGACTTACATAAGGCTGCTTGTTAAAGGTAAGCATGTATCTTTCTCTCTAAGACACTCACGTCCTCCCTTGAACATGCTTTCTGCTCCAAAATAAATTATAATTTGATTCTTAACAAAATAAAATGAAATAATTCTCAATCTCTCTCTAGAGCTCACTCCTTCTCTCCCTCTCTCTCTGTTTTTTTCTCTCCCTCATTCCCCCTCTCCGTGTGTGTGTGTGTGTGTGTGTGTGTGTGTGTGTGTGTGTGTGTGTGTGTTGAATTCTTCAAGTATGGGAAATAGAAAGAGTCTCTATGGCTGATAATTTTTGCCTATTGGAATTGTTGGAAAAAAAGATGTCCACATGGAATGAGAGGCAGTCTCCAGAAGGAGATAGAGCTTTAGAGTTTTTTAAAAGCAGTTTTCAGCTTGTGTGATATCAGTGAACCAAAGATGACTTGTATGGAGGCCCCTAGGTTGGAGAGGAGCCTTGCTTGTTGTTTGGACTTGAGGTGTTGCTGTTGCCTGGCCTTGCAGTATCTCAGCTCTCTGCAGCACTGCTGGTGTGTCTCAACTGTTTTCTTCCACAGCACTGAGACCCATTGGCTCAGAAGCCCACCAGAGCCAAATTCAAATCTTCACACATCCGATTGTTTCAAACATAGCTCAAGCAAGTAGATTGCTGGCCATTTAGAATCTGCCTGGCCTACATATCCTGGTATACCTCCCGCCACATCTACTAACAATAGATGGGATAGAGCCTTGTGGTTAGGACACTCCCGAGCCACTCTGCCCTGCTGCTGAGCAGCATCACCTGACCCATAAGCCCCCTCTCCAGTTCCCATCTCCCCAGCAGTTCCTTTGCCTTCCTCCCTTTCTGATGGTGACCCCAGATCCATAAATTCTACACCATCTCCTGCTGTGAGGATCTACCCTCCCCTGCAACTCTGTCCAAGCACCACCCAATAAAGCTACTGTGTGTTACTGCCTCTGGTGGCCATATCTTTTTCCTTGATCAGCCCCCAAATCCCTCAAAACCCCTACAGTCTATAATGAGCTCTATGAACTCAGATGTTTGACCCTTAGAGGCTGATGATTATCCAATCTGAAGTGCATGTTTTTGAGGGGATCTATTTGGATTCCAAGACTGACAAAGTCCAAAGGGCTCAGGAAAGCATACCAGGCGAGCTTCTCATGTGGACAGGGAATGCTGCTGCTGTCTGGCTTTCCAGGATCTCGGCTTTCCTGCTCAGGCAGAAAACCTCCTGGCTTTCTGGAATCTTGAGTTCACAAATCCTGATAGGCTGACCCTGACTCTAAGCTAAACCTGAAACTATCCTCTGTGGTCTGTTGCGGACATACCACAAACTGTGCTAAGCAGAAAGTAGGCATAGCTCAATGAAGGTGTCTTTGACTTTGGAACTGCTGTAGATTTTGGAAAACCCCCTGTGGGGCCAGAAACTGTCAAAACACGGATGCTGCCCTAGACCATCTACATCTCTTGTGGATGCCCACAATGAAGGGCTTGTTCTCTTGTGGGGCCAGCTGAAATGGAGCGGCTTGTGGGCACTGTATTTCAGATGCAGATGGATTGTTCTTCTAAATGGTGATGCCTGCCAAAAGCTGTAACTTGGGGAGGGTATACCACAAGGACTGGGACTTCCCCACCCACTTGTGACAGAGCAGTCTGGGACACCCTCTCTGGGATGTCCCACTGCCAGTGACCTGTGTCAGACGATGTGCATCAGTTTCAGTTTGTGACAGTTGACTGAGAGCCTAACTCGCCTTCCTCTCCTTTCTCCTGATCCACATGCCAGGCAGTGTGATTATCCAGTACAACTATGCCTCCCAGAAAGAAACTCCTCTTTTCTACACTGCTTACTACATAGATGAGCAGGATGAAAAGGGTTATGAAACCCATTTTGGAATCTTATGGAAGTGTGGGTTTTTCTCCTGACCAATTTCTGACCAGGCTGTGTCTTTCTGTTCACATATCATCATACAGCAATGTTTTTCTGTGAAAATATTTTTGTCCCTCTTACATACAATCTTGCCAGGTGAAAAGGTCTGGAGCAGGGTAGGGGATGACTGAAACAATGTAAAGATTTTATTACTGAATGGGCCAGGCTGTTTTAGAAGGATGAAGGAAAAACACAGCAAGACATCCACCTGGGGACGTGCAGAGGCGGGGAAGGGTATTGCGATCTTAGTTTGTAGAAGTGTTCCTGGAAGCATTCTCTTCTTGCAGAAGGAAAACTCCCCGTGATACCTTTGCAAGATACTGCAAGCTCTGTAAATCCAAAATGATGGCTGCACCCATGATCACATGACCACACTGACGAGGAGGCGTTCCCTAGTCCCCTCACGTTCCACTCAGAGTACCTCCAGGTATGCTCTGCACTGGTCATGGACAAGCAAAACTATGAAACTGGCTGCCTTCAGCAGTCTCTGGAAAACCAGAGACTAAACTGAATTATTTGGACTGTACTGGAAACCCTTTGGCTGGCAGGAGTTGCCAAGTTTGGAGGACGCAGAGGGCCCCTGTGAATCTGTACTTCCGAGTTAGGTATGCTCTCTTGGGGTGCCCAAAGTATCATAAGCTCTGCGTTTGCAGGGAGACCTAGTATGCCCTCAGGGATTTTACGTTCTGTGTGCGCCCTGGCTGTCATGACACTGCCTCAACCTTGGAAGACGTTCAGGTCAGCTCCATCTTTTTGCTGGAGCTGTGTTCCACTTGAATTGATGCATGCCTCCAGCCAGGTTAAATAAAAAAGGATAAATACTAACACTTAAGAGTTATAGCATTTAATATTTAGATTAAGATGAAGAGAGAACCTAAAGAAGTAATCTAAGCTATCTTAACTAACCCGAAAAAGAAGAAAACAAATTAATCCAAAGCAAGAATAAAACAATAAATTAAAAGGCAACAGAAGTTATTGACATTGAAATCCTATAATAAGTAGAAAAAAATTAAGAAAACCAAAAGTCGGTTCTTTGACGGGATCAACACAATTTATGGAACTCTGGCCAGCCAACCAATGTAAAAAGAGAGAAGATAGGAATTATTAAGATCAAGAATGAAACAGGATATTATTACAGAACCTGTAGACATGAGAGGGATAAAAATGAAAGACAAATCCATATACACAAATTGAAGAACTGAGATGAAATTAAATGAAATTTCACAAAAATCAAAAACTATCAGAACTCACCTTAGATGAAATGAATAATCTGAATAGTGCTGCAGTTATTAAAATAATTTATTTCATAGTAAAATCTTTCTGAGAAATTTTTAGTTTCTGTTAGGTTCTATGGAATTTGCTTACAAACACTTAAAAAAGACGTACTACTAGCCGGGCTCGGTGGCTCAGCCTGTAATCCCGCGCCTTTGGGAGGCTGAGGTGAGTGGATTGCCTGAGCCCGCGGGTTCGAGACCCGCCTGGGCAAGCGAGACCTCATCTCTACAATAAATCAAAAAACTAGCCGGGCGT
>CAUYQG010301555.1:0-16176 GCA_963574415.1 Tarsius wallacei | reverse complement strand
AAAAAAAAAAAGAAATCTCATCAGCAAATATTTATTCATGTTCCTAAATTATTATAAATTATTTTTAATGTTGAAGTATGAAAGCCCTGAAATATCAAAATACAAGTATACAACACTAACCGCAACAAAATAATGACCAACTTGCAATTTTTACCAACTATGTAAATCAATAACAACATTGTGTAGTCGATATCAGATAATAATCTCAATTAACTTTCTCTTTCCTTGCCTCCCTATTATTTTCAAGCAAAATATAATAATACGTACATATGGCAACGTTGCAGCATTCAGAAGCAGATTTTGCAAAGACGTAAAACCATGTCAGCGGCAGCCAGGAACAGAATTTGGAATGATGTCAATGCACATCAGCAATTGCGAATGAGCTAATATTTTATTTTTTATCACTGGACATAATAATAAAGGAAACCACAGGCTTACCTAATTTCATTCATACTCATCCCTGCCTATATTGCATAGGATCCTTAATGGTAAGATGATACTCTCTTTGTCTTTTTGTCCTTTTTTGCCTTTTTCTTCTCAAGGAAAAGTAGAGGCCAACATGGTAATATGACAGTCTTGGTTTCTCACTAAACGAAAACCATTGTTGTGGAATATTTACTTCTTTAGGCACTAAAGCACTTTACAAACATTAACTCCTTTAATCTTTCCTAAAATACTATAAAATTGGGCAACCCCCTCAGGTCCCCTCCCACTGTGGGAGCTTTTCTGTCCTTTCAATAAATCTTGCTTTCTTTAAAAAAAAAAAACTATACAATTTTACAGATATGAAAATAGAGGCACAGAGAGGTTAAATTGCCTGCTCTAATTTACACAGTGAGAAAGTGGTAGAGATAGGATTTAAGCCCAGCCAATCTGGTTCTTGCTTTCCATATTCTCTCAGTGATATAGTACTTTGAGATGGTGAAAAAGTCAAGGTTCTTGCATACCAAATTGTAGGACAGGATTAGAAAAATGCTGTGACAACTTGGTAAGGTGTTCTGCTATCCCTGCTAGGTAAAAGCAAAATGCTTCTGATATTTTTCTGATAAAAGACAAAGATGTTTGACAGACATATAACTCTGCAAGGGTAGATATTTTTGTTTGTTTTGTTCACTTCAGTATTCCTAGCACCTAGAACGTTACCTGAAATATAGTAGGTACTCAATTTGTTGAAGAATTAATAAATGCCAGACTCCAGGGCCTGAGTTACATTTTCCCAGTAAGTAGGTCACATCTGGAAAGCAGCTGCAATTGAAATCACCCCTGGTGAAGCTTATGTCAGTCTACCAACATTCTCCAAGAAGCCCCTGTCCTCTGCATTGGACAAACTGGAAAGTGAAGTGAGAATGTACTAGGAGTCACCATCCCTGCATTTCTTAAGATCTTCATGGTGACACTTATTTCTATGACTCCCTCAGATATGGTATAGCTATTTTTCATTTTGAGTGAAGAAGGTAACCCTGGGGTTTCCATTTGGCCTATTTTACCTGTGGATTACAGAAAATGTGGGGATTCTAACTGTGGCTAGGCTTATCTATTCACTGTAAATGCTTAGAAAACAGATGAACCATCATGAGCTCAGTTCAGAGTGTCTTTATGTTCACTTTAAATCAGACTTGACTTGGACTGAAACACCATTGTGGAAACACCATAAATCTTATGTCTCCACTCTGATTAGTGAGCGGCAGTGGTGTTTATTCAAATCCAGTGTTTGATAATCTCTGAAAAGGCTAGGCATTTCCCTTTGCCCAATACACTTTTCCTTGGTAAATATTCACAGATCTCTTTGGGACAATATAGGAGGAAGATTTCCAATACATTTTTGTGAAGTAATTTTAGGATTCTTTTTTAAGGCCCTGCCTGGTTTCTCCTTCATTAGGGGATTGAGAGCCTGTGAGCTGATATACCCTTCCTTGTACAGGGTAATTTTTACAAGGAAGGGGAGTTACAGAGTCTTCAGATAAAGCATGGACTACCTCATCAGATGTGGGAGGAAGAATGGCTTGAGCTTAAAACTAAGGTTCAGTGGATTTGGGTGTTTGAGACCTTGACACCCTCCCACTTAACATCATTGCAATTCTCAGGGTCTGTTTTTTCTTAACTGATGCCCTTTCATATAAGGCCCTTGATGAGTTTGTGATTCAGTCGATATTATAAATTAGCCCTCCATCAAAGTAGGAGGTTTGATTTTGGGTAATTTTATACGCTGCTACAAAAAATAAGACTTTCTTTTAATTTTTTTAGAGATGAGGTCTCACTGTGTTGCCCAGGCTGGCCTCAAACTCCTGGGCTCAAGCAATCCTCCCACCTTGGTTTCCCAAAGTGCTGGGATCACAGGTGTCAGTCACTGTACCCGACCAAGACATTCTTTTTAGCACAGAAAATCCCTAGTTTTAGTTTTTGCTTTTAGCCAAGAACTAGGGATTCAAGCATGTCATTTTCCTTCTTTAAGCATTCCAATAAAAGCCTCCTTACTCTTCAGTCCTGATTTCTCATGCTGTCACCTATGGTGCTTGCTTTCAAACAGGTACTCTATATATTATAATTTGATTAGTTGCTTTTCTACTCTGGGCCACTGGTTACCAGATTTACACTCCTGAATACTCACTGACCTTACCCCCCCCCCCCAAGCAATATAATAAATCTTAGATTCTCCCCAAATCTAGAAGATCTGCTGTCTGAATCCCTCTCCTGGTAACAATTTCTGGTCCAGTTATGGTTTGTGACATAAACTGTATAAACTAACTTTGCTTATCATGAGCTGAAAAGGAATTTATTGGAAGGATACCAGGTATCTCATGGGACTTATGGGAAAGCTGTTGAACCAGGCACAGAAAATGGACTGGTACTAAGGGAGGAATGTTGTGGTCCCCAAATGTCTCAAGCCAGGCTCTTTGGTCCAACTGCTCTTCTCACAGGACATTGAATGCTGCAGTGACTGCAGATATTAGAAGTGACTCCAAACTTCCTTCCTGGCATCCTAATCGGCTGAGCATAGATCATGTATATGACCTTCTTAGCTGCCTGGGTCCTGGAAAACAAGTGGCCTTTAGCTTCTGGGGAGGGAGCCCTACTTGCACCCAAAATTCAAATGCTGACAGATTTCTCAAATGTATAAAGTGCATATGTATTATGACATTGGCATCACAACTGTTAGTAAAGGGTTAACTTGAGCACTGGTCTAATCTAGGCCTGCCTGTGAAAACTACAGACCACAGAGTCCTGTTTCTTTGGAAACTGCAGTGATCAACATGTGTGGAATGTTGTGCCTATTCTGTCTGCTGTGAAGCCCTGCTTTATGGGACTGCCCCTGGACTGGGGCTGCCAGGGGGCTGACACACAGGTTTTGGGCCTGTGTCACTGGAACCATAAAAAGATTGTTGGGGAGCTAGGGCTGTGGATTCTCTGTGTCAAGGTGATTTGCCCACACCTTGAATGTCATTCTGTGTCAGGCTTGCATTTCCTGCATGGGTGTAGGTGAAAAAGAAGCTGTGCACTTGGGTAGCTGCCAGGCATCGCATTTGTCTCCTATCACTGCTATAACAAACCACCACCGACTTAGTAGGTTGAAACAACATAAATTTATCATTTCATAGCTCTGCAAGACTGAAGTCTGACAAGAGCTCACAGAGATAAGATCAAAGCGTCATCAGGGTTGCATACCTTTTTGTAGGCTCTAGAGGAGAATCTATTCCCTTGGCTTCTCTGGCTTCTAGAGACAGCCTACATTCCTTGGTTCATGGTCCCTTCCTCCATCTTCAACGTCAGCAATGGTGGATTAAGCCCATCTCATATTGCATCACTCTGACCTTCTCTTCTTCTCTCTTCTACTTTTAAGGATGCTTGTAGCCGGGCTCGGTGGCTCAGCCTTTAATCCCGCGCTTTGGGAGGCTGAGGTGCGTGGATTGCCTGAGCCCGCGGGTTCGAGACCTGCCTGGGCAACTTGGTGAGACCTTGTCTCTACAGCAAATAAAAATATTAGCTGGGTGTGGTGGTGCACACCTGGAGTTCCAGCTACTTGGAAGGCTGACGCGGAAGGATCG
Organism: Tarsius wallacei; assembly: GCA_963574415.1. Taxonomy (NCBI): domain Eukaryota; kingdom Metazoa; phylum Chordata; class Mammalia; order Primates; family Tarsiidae; genus Tarsius; species Tarsius wallacei. Next base: position 12,133 of record CAUYQG010301555.1, on the reverse strand, counting down.
CCAGAGCCGAGCAGGTCGAGGCTGTGGTGGCCGGGAGCGGCCACGGCACTCCAGTCTGGGCGACAGAGTGAGACTCCAGCTCAAAAAAAAAAAAGGATGCTTGTGATTACTTTAGGTCCATCTGAATAATCCAGAGTAATCACTCTATTTTAAGGTCAGTTGATTTATCAACCTTAATTCTATCTGCAACTCGAATTCCCCTTTGCTATGTGATGTAATATATTCACAGGTTCTGGGGATTAGGGCTTGGATATCTTTGGGGGAACCATGATTCTGTCTACCACAGGTGTCCTGAAGAAATGAAGTTGCTGTGTGTGCTAGTTCCTGTCCTCTGTCCTTCCACAGAACAAAATACATGGATTAAAGCTGGTAGTGTGTCTTGAATCTGATGGCCAACTTGAACCTACAACCACTGCTGTGTCAATGCCCACTAGAACAGTTTTGAAAGGGTGGATATTTTATTGGGGGAATTTTCACATTTTCAAGCACAATTTATTACATCTCTATAAGAGTATACTGTTATTCTGAAAATTGGCTAATTTTAAAATTATGTAGCCCCTATGATTTCTTTCCTTTCCAAAAATTCTAAAAATAATCTTAAGATAGGATGTTTGGAAATAGGTTTCTTGGGCTCTTGCAACTATCTAAATCTCCAGGCTTTAGGATGTTTCTTGGCCAACAGAAATTGTTGAAAGCTACTGTTTTCTTTGAGAGGAAAAGTGTTAAAAAAAAGTCTGATATAAATTTTAAATGAAGCTAATATTCCAGGCTGGGCTGATGTAAAATTATTTTCATCATCACATTCATTGTGTCAACCAGATCTTTGGCTCCAAATATGCTGTCCTTGTAAAAATTTCATTTCAGCTGTCAGAGTAATCAAAATGGTTTTAAAAGCCTTCCTTGAATACTGAATTGAAGTAAAATAATAAAATACACTATCAAGTGCCATAGTCTGCAGAAGGACGATACCAGATATGGGCAGGTTTTGCGTTTTTAAAAAAGTCAATTTTATGAAATTCTTTACTTTGATATAACTTTGGAGTAACTCTTCCTAAAATATACAATTTCAGAATAAGTCAAGTGGATTTTCAATCCAAAAACAGATTTGAGGATGCTGTGTAATTAAACACACAAAACACAGGACAATATTTCATTTATTTAAATTAACTTTTTATGGTGCTATTTATGTTGTATAATGGCATCTTTATAAAATCATTACATTGCATTGGCAAAAAAGGAAAATAAGGTCTACAAGTTTTATCTTTTAAAATTGTGACAGTACAGATGTGAATTTCTTTATAAAACCGCAAGCTGCAGATGTCTGCAAGCTATATGATTGTATTACCTTATTACGGAATGAAAATGTTGTGGAGGTTGTGGATGACAGGAAAATGGATATGAGAAACAAATTTTGGAATGAACGCACTGAGTAGTCAAAGGGCTGTGCAAAATATTGTTCAAAAGAAGCTTCTACTTTATTATTCTTATTATTATTGAGTTGGAGTCTCACTCTGTCGCCCAGGCTAGAGAGTGCAGTGGCATGCTCATGATCACCGCAGCCTTGACCTGCTGGGTTTAGGCGGCCTTCCCCCTCAGCCTCCCAAGTAGCTGGAACTACAGATGCACGCCACCGGGCCTGGCTAATTTTGTGTGTGTGTGTGTGTGATTTATTGTAGAGACCAGGTCTCACAAAGTTGCCCAGGCTGGTCTCGAACCCCCGGGCTCAGGCAATCCTCTCACCTCAGCCTCCCAAAGTGCTGGGATTACAGGCTGAACCACCGCGCGCCTGGCCGAAGCTTCTATTTTAAAACATCACCCACCTTAATCACAGTTAAAAACTGAAAAATGCAAGAACATAAAGCCAGACCTTTTTAGAGGCACCGTGGGGCTGAAAGTACCTGTTTTGCTATTGTGTGAGTGTCTTAGTCTTAGTCCATTTAGCTATAAAGAAATACCTGAGGCTGGGTAACTTATAAAGAAAAGAGGTTTATTTAGCTCACAATTCTGCCGGCAGGAAGGCTAAACATTAGGCGTCTGGTGAAGGCCTCAGGCTGCTTCCACTCACTGGGGAAGGTGAAAGGGAAACAGTGCATACAGAGATTATGTGGTGAGAAAGGAAGAAAGAGAGGAAGGAGGCTCTTTTTTAACAATGAGAACTAATAGAGCAAGAACTCAGCTCCCTACCCACCCCCCACCCCAGCATTAGTGTAGTCATGAGGGATCTACCCCCGTGACCTAAACTCCTTCCGCTAGGCCCCCATCTCTAACTTGGGATCAAATTTCAACTTGGGATTTGGAGGGACAAACATCCAAACCATAGCAGCAGATCTCAGAGCAGTAGGAGTGGAACTTTTCATCCTCTTCTTCAACTAAAGCCTCTTGACAGTCTGTCCCGTCTGTCCCCAGTTTTCCACCGCTGACTGCTGCTGTATTTGCACCTCAGAGTTCCTTCTTGTTCTTGGTGAAGCTTATTGCTCTTTCCATTCAATAAACTTATTTGAGCACTGCTTATAGAAAGTGAAAGGAGGTACCCATAGAAACCTAGAATAAGCCAGGTGCGGTGCATCACGCCTATAATCCTAGCACTTTAGGAGGCCGAGGTGAGAGGATTGCCTGAGCCCATGGGTTCGGGACAAGCCTGGGCAACTTGGCGAGACCTCATCTCTACAATAAATCAAAAAATTAGCCAGGCATAGTGGCACATGCCTGTAGTTTCAGCTACTTGGAAGGCTGAAATGGAAGGATCACCGGAGCCCAGCAGGTCGAGGCTGCGGTGGCTGTAAGCATGCCACTGCACTCCAGCCTGAGTGAAAGAATGAGACTCTGACTCAAAAAAAAAAAAAAAAAGGAAACCTAGAAAAAACTTAGTTTAGCATAGTCTTTTTGCCTCAGCAAAACCAGTTTTCTTAGATTTACCCCTGACATGCTTTGACTCTAGCACAGGTTAGACTTAGATAAGATAAACTTCCAATAGACAGGTTTTAGGAAGGGTTCAGACATTCTACTGCAGGCCAAGCTGGCAGTCTACCCCATCCCCTCTTGGCAAATTTAAATCTCCATAAGATGCAAGACAAGGACAGAGACATAGAAATGATAATTGACCACCTATTTGCTAAGGAGTTAGTTTGTGGACTGCAAATGTCTGACAAGTCTCTTGCAGGAAAACCCCCTCCTCTTGTCTCCTCCCATCTAGCCCACCACCATGGCAGCAATCATGCGACTAACCCACCCATCTGCCTGCTGTCCATCACCTGATGTCAGTACCTGCCGCTTCATGATGACGTGAAGCAGACCACCACTCAACAACCTTAACGACCTGCCCCCGTCCAAGGGAAATGTTTAAAAGGACTCAATCATGAGCAGCCATTTTGCCATTGCCTTGCTAAGCTATGGTGTGACCATGTGCTCTTTGAGCTATGGCTAGGCCATGTTTTCTTAAGCTTTGGCCCCCTCCTCTACTTTGGGGAGGTGAATCTCCTCTTTTTCTCTCTCTGTCTCTTTCTAATTTACTTTCTAAATAAACCATATTTTCTAATCTAACTTCTGTGCAATTCTTTGCATCTTTCATGTGACATCAGATTGCACATCACACACCACACATCCCCATCGGGCCTGACCTGACATTCTGGAGGCACTGCTGGAAGTTTGCCCTAACAGAAAGTTAGTTATAGAAGAAATGATGAATTTACAAATGATATTGAGATGCATTACTTAACTCAGACATAGGGAAAACATCAGGTGAAAAGGGAATCAATTGACTCACCAATTTCAGGGACTTGAGTCTTCCGATTGCTCATTCTTGCTTACTACTTCTATGAATTGCTCACTGTGTTAGGCACTGGCAGGGTATTAAGATAAAGAAGATGCCAATTAGCAAATTGTAAGGAGAGGCCAATCAACAAGGATGGGGAGTGTGGGGAGGGAAAGGATAGGCTAGGACAAAGGGGTTAGACAAAGTTGTAAGGTGTTTGAAGATCTCCATCACCATTTCATATGCCTAGAATCTGTTAGCAGCTGGTCCTTCACATTTCCAAGACGTTCTATTGCTCTGTAACCGTTATGGTAACTTTCTGTTGCTCACCCTTGATATCAATAAATCAAGGACCAGGGAACTGGTAGAAAGAAGTTTATTTCTGAACTCGAATCCAGGAAGCAGAGCCGGACTCTAGGTCTTTCTAAAATAGTTCTGCTCATCCTTCAGGCCTCACAGTCCACTTTTATAGTCCAGAGTTGTGGGTAGTTATACATTAGCCACGTGACCAGCAGAGCATTGTATAGGACTTAAGTTAAAACTACATTTTACATTTAGTTAGTGACATTTAGAGTAAAGGAAGTTTATCATGCATTACAAAAGTTACATAAATCACAAGACTTAGGATTACATTGATACTATATTGTTCAAACCTATGATTACTAAGAAGGGAAGTAAATAAGGATTACATCTTTGGGCGTAGTCTGCGGGCAAAGTCAAGGATCCCCTGAAGCTATTCACTGGGAGTGCCCTTCTCTAGGGGCTGTGGCAATATGAACAAATATTAGCGGGTCTCTGTATCATAACTAGTGAAGGGTTCCTTCACTCCCCAGTCTCATTCTTTCCTGGGGACCGAGGCTGTCTCTGTCTCCATTCTGTGGATTCAAACTTTCTGACATCTTTCATGAACATGCCTTTTTCCTACTCTGTTATGGAAGAGTCCTGTTCTAAGGACCAATCTTTCCATTTGATTAGCCTGCTGAGGATACATAAAAGAGGTCATTCTCCCTGGAGGCAATGCAGGAACTCTAGCGGCTCTAATAGAACTTAGCAGGTAGACAGGACTTTTTTCTACCAAACACATCACATCATGCAAATAGTTACCTATTAGTGTTCTTGATATGAGCTTTGTTAAAATACTGCTCCTAGTTCGGGAGCAGCCAGGAAATAGTTCTTGCCCAAGTTTCTCTAAAGTAAGTGACAGGCAGAGTGATTTCAGCTTCAGCTCCAAGTGTCTTTCTCTGGGGTAGGAGGCAGTGAGTTCAGATATACCAACAATAAAACAGATTCCAAAAATAGCCTCAATACTTTATAGCTTCTCATCAAGAGTTGGAGTCTCTTTCTCTACCCTCAAATTGAGCCTAGCCTTGGGAATATGGAAATGATGTCAAATGAGTTCCAAACACCTAGGCATCAAGAGGCTACGAGGCTTCTACTTTCATTTGTCTTGAGACCCTGTGGCCATTGTGTGAAGGAACCCAAGCAATCCTGCTGGATGATGAAAGACACCTAGCCCTGTCACTCCAGTCTGCCAACTGCCAGACACATGAGTGCGACTACCTGAGGATCCAGCCGCCAGCTACTTGCCAGCTGACTGCTGATGTGTGCTCAAGTCCAACAGGCATCAGCTGAGCCAGCCCAGATCAGAACAACCCAGTCAACTTTCAGGATCAGCAAAATAAATAGTGATTGTTTAAACAACCAGGTTTGGGGGTGGTTGGTTACAGAGCAAAAGCTAACTGATACAAGCATTCATATATGATGACTTAAAAATCCATTTTAAAAGGGGAAGATGGGATGCATTCATCAGTAGTGTGGAGTTAGATCTCTAAAATTTGGCTTTGTAGCAGGAAGAAGAGAATAAGGGAAGAAAAAAAGGATATGAAGATGTGGATATCCAAAACTATCCAGAAAACGCAACTCTGTTTTCGGTACTTGCTGTGAAAAATCCACAGAATATATGCTAAGTCTGGGTATCTTAAATATGCCTGCTAGCTTGAAGGAAAACAGCCCTGATTCTAGGTAGCAGTCAGCTTTTGTGGCATATATCCCAGTTCAGCTCAAATAAGATTCAGAGGTTGATGACCTCGCCATATTCTGGTATTGGTTTATATGTGTGATATGCCTGAGGACTTTCTTTTCTTTTCTTTTTCCAAAAGGAAGGGAGTTCTTTGTTACTTTGTATAACCTGAATGCAATTGAGGTCCCATATGGCTCAGTTTCTGAGCAGTGTATTGCTTTCAAAGAAACAGCACTGTGGCAGAAAACATAATTGACAGTCATTCACATCTGTACTCTTGAAAAAAAAAAAGCTAATGGGAGAGTGCATTCTTAATGCCAGCAAAACTTAAAAGAGCACCCTTTTAAGACGTCTTTATCATTCTCAATCTTTCTAGTATGCCCTGCAGTGCCACTTCTAAAAACTCTCTTTCTGTAAGTGGCTCATTAAAATATAAAATGTTCTCTCCCCACTGTCTCTTTAGTTTTTGAAAACTCTTTCCTGAAACAAAAACGCATGGCTCTTCTGTCTCTTGATCATGCGTTCCCACTCAAGCATAGAGATAAAAATCTCTGTTCCTTTCATGGAAACTCTCCCCTCACCACTGTCATACTCCCTTATTCACTTCTTCATTTCTATCCCCACGGTATTCATGCACAATGATCCCTTCCTAAAAGCTAGTGCTCCCTGCATCTGACCCTCCATGATATATTTGGGCCTCTGGGTGTAGTGGGGAATCTGGTTTTATTTCTCTGAGAAACATGTCATTATCCAGATTCCACACACCACAGGAGAATCTAGTTGCTTAACTTGAAAGTAAGATTCCTTCCCCTTTAGAAATGGGAGGAAAGTGGGAAGGGCTGAAGTACCCCATACTAATGTCACCTTATGGGATTTTGGATTATGTGAATGTGAAATGTGACGTAAATATACTACTAAAGTCTCATTTCTGGAGCAAAATTTGAAATAATGTGAATCTCCCTAAATGAGAAAAAAATCGATAATCACATGAGTTCGAAGCTGGTGGACTGAGTGAATTGGAAACTTCATTCATGCTATTGCTACGGTAGCTGATAAACAGAATTACCTGCTGCTATTCTTTGCCAGTCCTATGGGAAAATTGTTCTTGAATTATATGAATTTTGAATTATGAAAGGAGTTCTGGAAAATATCCTGGCATAAACTGACTTCCAAGTTCTGTCCTATTATGTTTGCTTTTGTGTTTGAGGTGAGGGGTGGAGCACTGGGGCAAATTTGGAAAGGAGAGGTGAGTTGTGAGCACTCATGAGGAAAGGCAGAACCAAGCTCTGAATGAGCTGCTTCAGGGACCAGGTGACAATGGGCGTCACTATGAAAGGATGCGAGCCAGTGTCTCCATTTCTCCCTGGCACCCAGGACCCCTCTGGAATTTTCAAAACTGGCAACTCTGGGACCCCAAGGAGATAAGGTCAAGGGTGTTCACTGAGGCTCCTTGTAGTGGCTGCATAAGCAGGCACATTGCCCAGGGTGAGATCGAGGTGAGAGAAAGGACTGTGAAGACGCCAGATAGTAACTGTGACTGACAAACTGGTCCATGGGCTTAGGAGAGGCATCCTTTGAAGACTTTTAATAATATTCTGGAGTAGGGGGACTTTTGGGGGGAAGGCCTGTGACAGCAGGAAAAGTTCATTGCACGAAATTTGAGATGTTGGAGATAATTGCCTTGAATTTATGTCCACAGGCTGCTGAGACCTTGAAATTTTACTCTAATACACACCACTGTGGTGGTTTTACTCCTTTGTTCTCTGTATGGGCTTGGGCCATTTAACTTCCTAAACCTCTGATTCCTCTTTTGTAGAATGGGGAAATAATAGCACTTACTTTATGAGATTTTTGTGAGGATTCAGTGAGCTGATGCAGAAAAGGAGCTTAGCATGGTACCTGGCCTGTATTGTAAGTGCTCAATAAATGTGAGCTATTATTGTGTCATTATCACAGCCACAATCTTTTAAGTATATAGTTTCACAGAATCCTTGGAGTTGCTAACATGGTTCGCTGACCAGACTACCCTGATACTATTAGTAACTTCTGGGTCTTGGGTCCCTCTTGATCTTTAATGACTGATGTAACAGGAGGCCATGACTAATGATTCCTTGTTCATCTCAGGCCCTCTGCAAAGGGAACCGCCATTGCAGCCGGTGTTTTCCAATTTTCTGCCACATCTGGGAACACAGTAACTTCTTACTCAGGGGACATGGCATTTTATCAGGCAAGACCAAGCTATTCTGAGAGAGGCGAAATTACCCATATGTTCTCATTCCTTGACCTTTTGGGAAATTTACTACTGTTTGCTTTCTTCTTCATTAAATGGCAGAAACATTCTTCTATTAAAGCAATTAATGAGAAGCTAACTATATTAAAGCCACATTTTCTGTCTCTATTACAGTTAAAATGGCAGATCGACTGAATCTTTGAAAGTATGACTAGGAGTTTCCATGGCAACCAGATGGGAATGAGAGAAGAGGCCAAGTTCGAGGCTTTAGGTGCTTTTCTCCTACTTATTGGGGACTCTAGAGATTCCCATGTGTGTGGTTCAGGAATGGGGTTTACAGGAGGTTCCCTTGCCTTGGCTCTCAGTCCAACCCAAATTTAGGGGTCCATATGGGCCTTTGTACCCAAGATGGGGCTGATGAAGGTTGAAGTGACCGCCCCCATGAGTAATAATAGCATAGACTGGATTATATTTTCTAGTCCACAAAATGTTTCTATTTATATTATTTCATTTAATCCTGTTAACTTTGCTCTAAGATAGGTTGTCTGCATTCTAAAGGTGAGGAAGCAGATTCAGAAAGGTGAAATGGTTTGCTAGAGTCAACTGGCAGGGTCAGGGCCTGTATTATCAAACGCCAAGACCAGCGTTCATTCCTTTGGGTCATGGTATGTGTTAGAAGGTCTGCTGTGTCCACTGTGGCAGGTTGGAATGAGATTTTACCTGTGTTCTCTGTGGAGGCTGTGACGAAGAACACAGCTGATGGACACAGCTGTGTTTCCACGAAAGGCTCAGTTGGCCAAGACGGGAGACCAACACTTTGTGGAAAGAATGTACATTGTATTTCTCCTGTGATTCCTGATTCTTTGCTTACTGAAGTGTGTCGTTCCTCATTGATTGTGGTAATGAAAGACACTTTTTTACTGCATCTACTCCTACAACCCTTCTACAGTTTCTTCAATGACGCTGATTATTTCCCACTGTGAATTTCTTCTTTTCTGAGCTTTTTCCTCGAGAAGCCTCTGCGATTTCATTTCCAATTATTATATTAGTGTAAGAAGTGACTCTCCAGTGGTGCAGTGGGATGGATGAGGTTGGTGTCATTTCAACCTCTCACATAAAGCATCTGCTAATTTGTGTTTGGGAAGAAAGAGCGGGTTGCTGATTGGAGTTGGATGCACTGCATAAGTATCCTAGATCTTTAATTATGATGAAATAACATTGTAATTATTTCCCAACTTTAGAATCATCTCTCTATCTGCTTCCAGCCTGCCACTAAGCATTTCTTCCTCTGCAACATTTCTTGGCTCTCCTGCTTCCTTTTCATTCCCATCCTAATCCCATAATAATCGATGGCTATCTTAGATCCATAGTGCATCATCTGCTTTCTTTCTGGCATCTCCATTTCTTGTCTTTATTCCAATGCATCCTACACATAGCAGCATGAATACTTTCTTCTATTATTATTTGGATTAGGCCACTGCAAGTCTAAGAAGCCAAGAATAACTCTCAATTACCTCTTGAATAAAATTAAACCTCCTAATCATATACTCTAAGCTCCTCAGCCAGTGGCCTCCCACACTTAATGGTCCCCTTGCCTGCGCCACTCCACGTGGGCATCTGACTCCAGCTACATAAGCCCATCTACACTTCCTGCCTGCAGTGTGTATTTAAACCCACCAGTTAACCCGACAGAGAGCCTGTGAGCATCCCACTTCTCCTCTTCAGAATACCTCCTCTCTTCATTTTACCAGGAAAATAACTGATTCAACTTTGTTTAACTCACAGTTTCTTTCTCTTTCTTTCTTTCTTTCTTTCTTTCTTTCTTTCTTTCTTTCTTTCTTTCCTAATATTTTAAAGATGTGTCGTACAATTCAGGATAAAGTATACAAGTTAACTTAGTGTTTCTCAAATTTATTTTGCCATGGAATACTTTTGCTCACAAGATAGCTATAAAACTGGACTGGATAGCTTCTGTCTTTTCTTTGCTCCACTCTCAACCTTCCTCCCTTCTGCTATGTGCCTTGTGAGGGAGGCATACCTGTGTGGATCACGGTTTTATGTGTCAACTTGGCTAGGACAAATTACCCAGTTATTCAATTAAACACTAATCTAGATGTTACTGTGAAGGTATGTTGTGGATGTGGTTAACATCTACAATCAGTACACATCAAGTAAAGCAAATTACCCTCCCTACTGTAAGTGAGCCACACCCAAATATTTGAAGGCCAAGACTGAGGTTTTGGGAAGAAATTCTAGCTCAAGAAGGCAACATCAACTTCTTCCTGAGTTTCCAGCCTGCTGGCCTATCTTATGGATTCTGGACTTGCCCAGCTCTTCCCCATCCTCTCATCTACCCCCAAACACATGAGTCAATTCCTTAAACTCTCTCTAATTTTCTCCCTGCTTCCCCTACCTTTCTCTGGATATTGGTTTTGTTTTTCTGGAGAACCCTGACTCCCACGCTCTTTAACTTCTGGGTAAGTTTGGCCAGTGAGGTCTAATCTTATGATCAGGAGGAGGGAGGAAGGAATTAGGATATTTATTCCCGGGTCACACGTTGCTGGGTCAACTACGAATGGCTGCATCTATGGACAGAAGTCATAGTGCCTACCTGAAGCCTTCTCTCTATGAATCTTTTCATATTGGGTTCAGTAAACCACCCCGTCCTCTTTCTCCTTCAGGACTAGGGATGGTAACAGCTCCCTGCTGCACTATCTCTTGTGGTTTTTCTGTACTCTGCACACATCATTGAGAATCGCCATTATTAAACTTTTCTCAAAGTGAACAACTAACATTTGTGGACTTGGCAGTTATAAACTGAATCTGTACATTTTATTTCATTTCACCCTCTCAACAATCCTGTGTGGTAGGCAATTATCCCTGTGTCACAGATAGTAAAAAAAGATGAGCAAATGAGTAGGGTGTGCTCAGAGATGCAGGAGAAATCGGTCTAATTAAAGTGGAGAGTTCTTGATGAAAAGTAGAAGAGAATAAAGGTTTTCATAGGTCAGGCAGGGCCACATAATGTGCGATTCCGAGGGTGGAGATGAGGAGTTTGATTTGATGAAAGAAGCTACAGAGAACACTTGAAGAGTTATTTCAAAAATTTTTTTAAATTGACTATAAATAATACATGTTCATGGTAGGATATTTAGGAAAGCAAAGTATAAAGAAGAAAAGAAACATCATCTGTGATTTTATCATCAAGTGATGATATCCTCATTTTTCCCTCTTAAAATTTGAGATCAATTAGCATTCATAGTATTGTGCCTTATTTTGTTTATCTGACTCAAAGTTTCTTGGCACTGTTGACATTTGGGCAGGATAACTGTTGTGGGGGCTGCTGTGTGCACTGCAGGAGGTTTAGCAGCATCCTTGGCCTCTACCCACTAGTTGCTAATGGATGTGGCAGTTGTGACAACCAAAAATGTCTCTAGACATTTTTGTCAAATGCCCCTTGATGGTGAAAATCATCTCTGGTTGAGAATCTCTGATCTAACTTTCTCCATGTCATTAAATATTCATTTAAAAAAATCCAGGAGATAAACATACCATACTTTATTTACTCAGGGCTTTTTTGGTCAAATATTTAGTTTGTTTCCAATTTTTTTTTAGCCATCATGAACAGCACAATGATGATATCTTTGCCTATAATTTTTTGGTAGAATCTCTGATTATCTCCTTAGGACCAAATCCTAGAAGTGCATTTCTGAGTCAAGAGACATGAGCATTTCAGGCCTCTTGGAATGTTTTTCTGAAAAAGTGTCTTCCAGAAGGTTGTACAAATATACATGACCACTAGCCAGTGGTGTATGAGTGCTCCAAGTTTATCAACCCTCATAAGCACTGAGGATTATCCTTAGAAAAACTCCTGGTAGCCGGGCTTGGTGGCTCAGCCTGTAATCCCAGTGCTTTGGGAGGCTGAGGTGAGTGGATTGCCTGAGCCCACGGGTTCGAGACCCGCCTGGGCAACTTGGCGAGCCCTCATCTCTACAATAAATCAAAAATTAACTGGGTGTGGTAGTGCGTGCCTGTAGTTCCAGCTACTTGGAAGGCTGAGGCGGAAGGATCGCTGGAGCCCAGCAGGTTGAGGTTGCGGTGGCCGGGAGCGGCCACTGCACTCCAGTCTGGG
>CAUYQG010301552.1:0-33201 GCA_963574415.1 Tarsius wallacei | reverse complement strand
TGGCTGTGGCAGGTGGCACTTCTGTAAAAAAGTGTGAGAATCCAACTAAAAAAAAAAAAAAATAGAACGCCCGGTAATTTTGTGTACCATGTCCCATGTCCACGTGCAAAATACACACCTTAATTTTTTTTTTTTTTTGAGTTGGAGCCTCACTGTCACCCAGGCTGGAGTACAGTGGCATGCTCACGGCTGCCGCAGCCTCGACTTGCTGGGCTCAGGCAATCCTTCTGCCTCACCTTTCCAAGCAGATGGAACTACAAGCGCGTGCTACCACGCCTGGCTCATTTTTTGATTTATTGTAGAAACGAGATCTTACCAAGTTGCCCAGGCTGGTCTCGAACTCCTGGGCTCAGGCAATCCTCTTGCTTCAGCCTCCCAAAGTGCTGGGATTACAGGCTTGAGCCACGTGCCTGGCTACACCTTAACTTTCACCTTAATTTCTTACCCAGATCTGCGCTTTGCACATCCTTTCCACGAAGAATGACTAAATTGGCAATGGAAGTGTTGAAACGAAGCTCCTTGTTGAGAGACACTTTACGAAGAGGAGGAAGTCCTGATAAAGGAGGCTGTACTTGCCAATCGATACCTATCAAAAAGAAAAAAAAACAAAACAAGAGACTTTATACATGGCTTCAATAAGAGAAAAATGTCTTGCGATACATATATTTTACATAAATTTGGTTTTTAGATGGGGCATCACTATGTTGCTCACCTGGAGTGCAATGACTATTCACAGACACAATCATGGCACATTGTAGCCTCAAATTCCTGGCCTCAACTCCTGGCTCCCACCTCAGCCTCCCGAGTAGCTGGAACTAAAGGCATCAATTTTGTCCTTTTTAAAAGGGCATGTCTACCAGCTGTCTTGGGCCTATTCCACCAGAGTCTGTTGGGTCAAAGAACTATACTCAAGGGACTACACTCAATAAATCTCCTAGGCCGGGCACGGTGGTGCAAGCCTGTAATCCTAGCACTTTGGGAGGCCGAGGTGTAAGGATTGCCTGAGCTCAGGGATTCAAGACCAGCCTGGGCAATTTGGTGAGACTTTGTCTCTACAATAAATCAAAAATAAGCTGGGCATGGTGGTTCATGCCTGTAGTTCTGGCTACTTGGAAAGCTGAGGTGGAAGGATCGCCTGAGCCCAGCAGGTTGAAGCTGCAGTGGCCATGAGCAGTGTGCCACTGCACTCCAGCCAACCTGGGTGACAGAGGGAGACTCCAACTCAAAAAAAAGAAAAATATCATCTGAGGAATATAAATCTATACTGCTTTTGGAGGATGACGCTGATATGCTAATGGATGTAACTTTCGGGGGCCTTGGGAGGGGATGAGGGATGAGTGTATGCTGCGTGTGGGAGGACATGAATCATTTGGGACAGAGGACAGGGAATGGCAGTCAGCCTCCAAGATGACCCCAGTGATCCTTGCTTCCTGGTATTCAGGCCCTTGGGCAGTATGCTTCCACACTGGATAGGGCTGACCTTAATGACCAAAAGGATGGTGCAGAAATGACTTCCAGAGGTGGTCACAAAAGACATTAACTGCCCAGGCACAGTGGCTCATGCCTGCAATCCCAGCAATTTGGGAGGCCGAGGTGGGAGAAATAATTGAGTCCAGGAGTTCAAGACCAGCCTGGGCAATATAGTGAGGCCTTATGTCTACAAAAAGATAAAAAAAAAATTAGCCGGGCACCGTGGTGCATGCCTGTAGTCCTAGCTACTCAGGAGGCTGAAGTGGGAGGACTGCTTGAATCCAGAAGTTTGAGGCTGGGTTGAGCCATGATCATGGTACTGCACACTAGTCTGGGCTACAGAGTGAGACAACTAAAAAAAAGACATTAACTTCTGTCTTCCTCCATTTTGGATCACTCATTCGCCCTGTTGCTAGAACATGTGAAACTGATAAATTGCTGATGCTGATAGAAATGAGGTAAATCTTTATACAGAGTAGTCTGATAACATGTGAAAGGTCATAAAACTAGATCCTTCAACCTGGTTTGTGCCATAAATATATTTATTTATATATTACATATATATATGTATATGTATGAAAACATTTATATATATATATTTTTATTTTGAGTTGGTGTCTCACTCTGTTGCCCAGTCTGGAGTGCAGTGGTATGCTCATGGCCACCGCAGCCTCGACCTGCTGGGTTCAGGTGATCCTTCTGCCTCAGCCTTCCAAGTAGCTGGAACTACAGGCATGTGCTACCACGTCCAGCTAATTTTTGATTTATTGTAGAGATGAAGTCTCGCCAAGTTGCCCAGGCTGGTCTTGAACCTGCAGATTAAGGCATCCTCTCATCTCAGCCTCCCAAAGTGCTGGGTTTATAGATGTAAGCCACAGCGCGCGGCCAACATTTATATTTCAAACTCTGTAACTGTGAAAAAATGTTTATACCCAAAAGACCTATGCGGGAAACAACTAAGAAAACTGTGGCTTATTGACCTAAGAGAGCTCAGAGCAACATGTTTCACACTACCCTAAGGAACACTGTATTCCTTAAGATTAACAAGTATTGCTAGAAAACCAGGTACTGTGGCCAAAAAATTCAGGAAGCACTACTTTAATATATTTTCTATTCATCTCCAAACCTCTGGCACTATTACCTAAAAGTCATAAGATATTACAAGTAAATGTTAAGAAAATCCACTCTCATGTATTGAAACTGAAGTTATTTTAAGTTGTGGTATAGTATATGGTACTAGCACATAGTAATGGTTTCTAGTTAAGCATGACAGATGGAACATACCAGTTCATTGTCACTCTCTCCCCAAATTCCGCTAAGACAATAACAAGATCTCCTCAAAGGCATAAACAAGAAAAAAAGGGAACAAGAGAGAAGATAATGACAACAAAGTACTGGAAGCTGGAAAGCAAATGAACCATTGGTTACTGACTGAACAACCAGAAAAAGCTAAATCTTCTGCCCATAGTTGAGGTTCTGGAAATAGGTCAGATACTTCTAAAAGTGGAAAAAACAAGGGGATTAGTTAAAAATCTGTTTGAGAAGCAGTGAAAGCCCCAGACCCTTCCTCACTCTAGAAACCTACAAGGAGGTTTCTGCTCTGAAAAGGCTAAGCCTATAATGCTCCAGGCTCTGACACCAGGCACAGCCCTGCAGGGAACTTAGGAAAAACCAGTTCACGACATGGAGGCTTTCCCAGGGAAAGGTAACAGTGCATGTCCTCCCTGAAAAGCTTTGAAAAGGCTGGCGGCCAGGCTTATCAGCCTTCAAAAAAGAGACTGGAGGAGGGAGGTAACTCATCTAGAAGTTAGACAGTCAAGGGTGATATTTGGGAGCCTGCCAATAAAATGGCCAGGCAGATCACCCTGCTGTGAAGCCCACACAAGTCTTCAATGTCCATGGGGGTCCATTCAATGCCCAGGGTTACTCATTTAGCAAGTAATTGCTGAGTATTGATTATGTGCTGGACCACTGTACCAAGCTCCAAAGATACATAGCAGTAAACAGATAAAAATTCCTGGCCTCATAAAACTTACATTCTCTTGAGAGAAACAAGACATAAAGCAAGGATTTTCAGAATGCTGCAGACAAAGACACAATCTTACAAGCTTCAAGAGAGAACAAAATGAGATTAGGAACAGAATGGATTCAATGGCAAGTTTTGAAGATGTTGCGCAGAGGAAAAAGTGGTTCTGGGCAAGAGGTAAAGGGGGAGCAGCCCCTTTGCCTCCCACAGTGCTGCGATTACAGGCTGAGCCACTGCACCTGAACTCCTGTACTCTTTCCTAGGAAGCTGTTGGAGGGTATGGTCCATCATACGAGGGAATTAAGCCAAAAAAGTAGAAGATTTGGAGTCTAGGAAACAGGGATGTCATATAGGATGAAGCAGACAGAGATGCCAGTGCTGGTTGTTTATCAAGACTGGGGAGTGGTGAGTCCAGACTGGAAGAGGAAGATGAAACCCTTCTAGGGGGCATCTTGCAGAAGATAATGGAAGTGACCAATTTACCTGATGGCTAATCATGTTGAGAAGCGGCCCATTTTTACAGAAATGTTTCAGGATAAATTAGTGATACATACAGAGAATATCAATCAAATAAATATAATTATTAACGACTCTAGGAGGAAAAAATAAATTATACATGAAATGAAAACACAGTGTGTGTACATAGTACATCATGGCTCTACTGTGAATAATATTTACATAGTAGCAAAAGTAAAACAAACAGTAAAAACTGACCTAACCCAAAAGTGTGTTATAACTATATTGGGAGAAAGGAGGGTGATGAATGTATGTGTGTGTGTAGGGGGTGTAGGATGATTCAATTTTCAATTTTCATACTTGGAATGCAATGGATAATAAATAAAGCTGGAAAATAAAACAAACAACAGTATGAGCAAAATATTTAGAAGTATGGAGACAAATTCCATACTGGTAATGAAACTGTAAAGTCATTAAGCAGCCCTCCTGGAATGTCCTGGTGAGTTTCTGCAGGAGCCTCCCAAGCCAGAAGAAGGGGCTATTATTTCAACTGGTCCAAGCCAGTTTACAGTGAGAGCTCTAGGCCAGGCATTTTTCCCAGCTTGTGGGCTGTATATTTTAAAAATACCCTTTACCTTCTTCCATTTTCGCATTAGAAATGAGCATCTGTCTCAAATGCTTGAGGAGGCCAGCCCAAGTAAACGTGCTGTATGCCAGTGACTTCTCAGACATCTGAGGAATGTTACGAACACCTAGCATCTTGAATTCAGGATGGGGAACTAAATTCTCCATTAAGTCTCCTGTAAAGAAAAAAAGATCTGAACTGAACTTTTTTTTTTTTTTAGTTGGAGTTTCACTCTGTTGCCCAGGCTGGAGTACAGTAGCACACTTCCGGCCACCACAGCCTCAACCTGCTGGGCTCAGATGATCCTTCCGCCTCAGCCTTCCAAGTAGCTGGAACTATAGGCATGTGCCACCATGCCCAGTTAATTTTTTGATTTATTGTAGAGTTGAGGCCTTGCCAAGTTGCCTAGGCTGGTCTCGAACCCGTGGGCTCAGGTGATCATCTCACCTTGGCTTCCCAAAGTGCTGAGATTATAAGCGTGAGCCACCACGTCCAGCCCGAACTGAAATTTTTTATTCTACACTATACACAATCATAGTTTGAAAGATTTTTTCCCTCCTCTAATGCCAATTTTGCTTAATATTTAAAATATAACTTCAGAGACAATGTCTATGATAGACCACATCTTTGCTTCATTGTGGCACCCATTTTTAGCATGGTAAGAAACATACTTTGCCATAAAAGAAACAAGAATTTAGAGGCTGAGTAACTGGAAATGTGAATGCAATATTTAGCCAAATCCAGGAAACAAAGTAAGCATGAGAGTGGACCTGATTTTCTTGCCATTCCTTCAGAAGTGATACTAGGTCTCTTACTTATTTTATCTGGTTAACCTAATAATCAAAACCTGCTTAGCATGAAACTCTACTTGGAAAGAAGATAGGATTAATAATTCCTTAAGACAGAAATGTATCTGTCTTTAGAAACTTGGATTTACAATGAAATAGAGGCTGGGCACTGTGGCTCATGCCTGTAATCCCAACACTTTGGGAGGCTGAGGTGAGAGGACTGCCAGAACCTGTGGGATCAAGATCAGCCTGGGCACATGGCAAGACCTCACCTCTACAATAAAAATAAAAACAATTAGCTGGGTGTGGTGGCGCATGCCTGTAGTTCCAGATACCTGAAAGGCTGAGGCAGAAGGATCGCTTGAGCCCAGTAGATCGAGACTGAGGTGGCCGTGAGCGTGCCACTACACTCCAGTCGGGGTGGCTGAGTGAGATTCCAACTCCAAAAACAAAAAAACAAACACGCAATGAAATAGAATGAAAAAGGCTAATTTACATTTACAGCCGTCTGATATATTTACAGAAGATACTTATGTTGGGTGCAGTAATCCCAGTACTTTGGGAGGCAGAGGCGAAAGGATTGCCTGAACCCAGGGGTTCAAGACCAGCCTGGACAGCTTGGTGAGACCTTGTCTCTATCAAATGAAGAAAAATTAGCTGGACGTGGTAGCACATGCCTGTAGTTCCAGCTACTTGTAAAGTGAGGTGAAAGGATTGCCTGAGCCCAGCGGGTTGAAGCTGTGGTTGCTGTGAGCAGCGTGCTACTGCACTTCAGTCTGGGCAACAGAGTGAGACCCCAACTAAAAAAAAAACCAAAAAGCAGAGCAGAGCAAGGAGATAGGAGATTCAGGTGGGTTAGGGTCAGATTTTATTTTATTTATTTTTTGAGTCAGAGTTTTACTCCTTCGCCTAGGCTGGAGTGCAGTGGCACGCATACTCAAGGCCACTCCAGCGTCGACCTTCTGGACTACTGTGATCCTTCTGCCTCAGCCTTTTGAGTAGCTGGAACTACAGGCTTGTGTTACCATGCCCGGCTATTTTTTATTTTATTGTAGAGACAAGGTCTCGCCAAGTTGCCCGGTCTGGTCTTGAACCCACAGGCTTAGGCAATCCACTCTTCTGGGCCTCCCAAAGTGCTGGGACTACAGGCTGAGCCACCAAGACTGACCTAGAGTCAGATTTTAAATGAGATGGTTACAGAGGGTTTTGTTGAGGAGATGCTGTCTCCTCAAAGACCCAAATGGGGAATGAGCCACAAGAATATCTAAGGCTATTTAGTGCAGAGACTCTGGGGCACACCAGGTATGTCCCAGGCATAGCATGGAGGCCAGTGGGTGAGGAAGAGGAGTAGGATATAAGATCAGGAAAGTATGAGAGGCTACATGGAGCAAAGCCTTGCATGGGACTGTAAGGGCTCTGGCTTTAATTCTAGGTGACATGGGAAACTTCTGGAAGGTTTTTGTTGTTGTTCTTTTGTTTTTTTAAGAGATGGTGTCGGCTGGGCATGGTGGCTCACGCCTATAATCTCAGCACTTTGCAAGGCTAGGGTGGGAGGGCTGCTTGAGCCCAGGAGTTCAAGACTAGCCTGGGCAACATAGTGAGACCTCACTTTACAAAAAAAAAAATAAAAAGAGAGAGAGAGAGAGAGAGAAAGAGAGAGAGAAAGATGGTGTTGCTCAGGTTGGAGTGCAGTGAGTGGTGCAATCATAGCTCAATGCAGACTCAAAATCCTGGGCTTAAGTGATGCTCCTGCCTCAGCTTCTCTGGAAGGTTTGAGTATGGAGAGTAACAGGATCTGACTTATTCTTTTAAATACTGCAAAGTCAGAGTTCAGTCTGGCTGCTGTACTCAAGAAAAGGCTGTGGGCTGGCAAAGTGGGAAGGACAGTCAAAATTATCATCCAGTTAACTGCCCACAATACCTTCACTAAGATATGGTGAAGTTACCTTACACTCAACGGTCAATGTCTAAGATCCGCCTTTTTCTCTGTCTCCTACTGTGCCCACAAACCAGGTCCTTTCTTGATGTCCTCAACCCTGGTTAGCGGTGCCACCACCCACACTGTCGTATAAGTCCAGCCCTGTGAATTATGCTGCATGCTTCCCTTTCTCTAATTCCCCAGATCAAATCTAGCACCTACTCCTGTTCCTTTCACACCTCACCCTTCAATCTCTCTCAAGTCTATCCTCTTTATCTCTACTTATTTTTTTCCATTTAGCTAGGATGGACTCTGAGGATAAGAATGGTATACTACATAGACAAGACTCTGCCTTCAAGGAGCTTCTTTTCTAGTAGGTAGAATCAAAGAATTAAAGGTTAATAAATGGCCGGACGTAATGGCTCAGCCTGTAATCCCAGCACTTTGGGAGGCTGAGGCGAGAGGACTGCCTGAACCTGGGGGGTTCAAGACCAGCCTGGGCAACTTGGTGATACCTCGTCTCTACAACAAATCACAAAAACTAGCTGGGAGTGGCGGCGTGCATCTGTAGTTCCAGCTACTTGGAAGGTTGAGGCGGAAGGATCGCCTAAGCCCAGCAGGTCGAGGCTGCAGTGGCCATGATGAGAGTGAGACGCCAACTCAAAAAATAAAAAAATAAAATAAAATAAAGTTTAATAAATGAATGACACAATGTTAGAGAGTAATACATGATGGGAAGGAAATAAATAGGATGATATAACAGGTGCTCCTTCCTTAAATAGCATCATCATAGAAGGCCATTAGAGGAGATTAACAGTGAGCTGAGATATGAAAGATGAAAAGAGAAACGGTCAGGAGGAAAAATTCTGGTGGAGGGAGAATAGAAAGGCCCCTGATAGAATTAGCTGAACTATGTGAGAGGTGGCCCCTGAGGTTATAGCTTGTGAACCTGGGGAAAATGGCAAGAGAGAAGATAGAAGACAATCACCTAAGGCTTTATTCAGGCAATTGCAGGCTTTTAAAAATTTTTTTAATTTTTTAAGAAAGCAGGATTTATTGAGAGGACAGTAAAGCTTCCACAGTGGGAGAGGTCCCGAAGGGGTTGTCCTTTTTTAGAAAATTTAATTAGAGTCAGCTGGACACAGTGGATCACACCTGTAATCCCAGCACTTTGGGAGGCTGAAGTGGGAGAATTGCTTGAGCCCAGTTTGAAACCAGTCTGGGCAACATAGTGAGACCTTGTCTCTCTACAAAAAGATTTTTAAAAGGCATGGTGGCACATGTCTGTAGTCTCAGCTACTCGGGAGGCTGAGGTAGAAAGATCGCCTGCGTCTGGGAGGTCGAGGCTGTAATGAGCTGTGATCCTGCCACTGCACTCAAGTCTGGGTGACAGAATGAGACCTCGCCACACACAAAAAAGAGTTGGGGTCTTGCTATATTGCCCAGGCTGGAATGCAGTGGCTATTCACAGGTATGTTTTTTTTTTTTTTAGTTGGAGTCTCACTCTGTCACCCAGGCTGGAGTGCAGTGGCACGCTCACAGCCACTGTAGCCTTGACCTGCTGGGCTCAGGCTATCCTTTTGCCTTAGTCTTCCAAGTAGCTGGAACTACAGGTACACACCACCATGCTTGGCTAATTTTTTGGTTTATTGTAGAGATGAGGTCTCGCCAAGTTGCCCAGCCTGGTCTCGAACCCATGGGCTCAGGCAATCCTCTCACATCAGCCTCCCAAAAAGTGCTGGGATTATAGGCATGAGCCACCATGCATGGCCCACAGGTAGGAATTTTTTTTTTTTTTTGAGTTGGAGTCTCACTCTGTCACCCAGACTGGAGTGCAGTGGCTGCTCCCGGCCACTGCAGCCTCGACCTGCTGGGCTCCGGTGATCCTTCCACTAAGCCTCCCAAGTAGCTGGAACTACAGGCGTGTGCTACCACACCTGGCTAATTTTTTGATTTATTGTAGAGATGAGGTCTCGCCAAGTTGCCCAGGCGGGTCTCAAACCCGTGGGCTCAGGCAATCCACTCACCTCGGCCTCTCAAAGTGCTGGGATTACAGGCATGAGCTACCGCACCCAGCCCACAGAATTCTATACTTCATATGGGTAAATTGTATGCTACGTGAATTATATTTCAATATGGTTACTATGAAAAAAAAAGAATCCTGAAGGATAGAGGCAGTAGGTGTCCACCACTCTTTGTTTTTGAGTTGGAGTCTCACTCTGTTGTCCAGGCTGGAGTGCAGTGGCATGCTCCCGGCCACCCCAGCATCGACCTGCTGGGTTCCGGTGATCATTCCACCTCTGTCTTCCAAGTAGCTGGAACTACAGGTACACACTACCATGCCTGGCTAATTTTTTTTTTTTTGGAGTTGGAGTCTCACTCTGTTGCCCAGACTGGAGTGCAGTAGCACGCTCCCAGCCACTGCAGCCTCCACCTGCTGGGCTCCGGCAATCCTTTCACTCAGCCTTCCAAGTAGCTGGAACTACAGGTGCGTGCTACCACGCCTGGCTAATTTTTTGATTTATTGTAGAGACGTGGTCTCGCCAAGTTGCCCAGGCTGGTCTCAAACCTGTGGGCTCAAGCAATCCTCTCACCTCAGACTCCCAAAGTGCTGGGATTATAGGCTTGAGCCACCATGTCCGGCAGGTATCCACCACTCTTTTGAGAAACTTAGCAACTTCTCAAAGCTTTTCAGTAAGACAGTTTGGAGAGGTAAGTAGGTCTAAAGGAAGGTTTTTGAGATGAGAGAGACGGAGTATATCTTCAGACAGAGGGGAGGAGACAGTGAAGAACAAGCTTTGAGGCTTTCAGAACATAAAGCTTTCCTACGGAAAACATACAGGGGAACAAATACCTAGTGGATTTCTTCTGTAGTGAAATGGGCCTTCTGCAGAGTAAGTAGGCTGGAACACACTTCCCAGCTGATGCGCAAGGACCTGATTTATATCGCTAAAGGAGATTTGCTTGATGTTCATCAGTTTTGCACAGATCTTATGAACAGCGTCATTCTCATGGACAAGGAGGGCGTCTGAAGATCGGTACAAGTGAGAAAGAGTCAAAATGGAGTTGTAGTTCTGAACAATAACCTGGAGAGAAAAAGACATAAATAAGAAAGACAGGAGATAATTGTGGTTTCGAGCATAGAGTCTAAGACCAGGCACAGAGGCCCACACCTGTAATCCTAGCAATTTGGGAGGCTGAGACAGGAGGATCACTAGAGGCCAGGAGTTCAAGACCAGCCTGGACAGCATAGTGAGACTTTGTCTCTACAAAAAAAAAAAATTAGTCAGGCATTGTGGTGTGCACCTGTAGTCAAAGCTACTGGTAGTCCTAGCTACTTGGGAAGTTGAGGCAGGATGATTGTTTGAGCTAAGGAGGCTGCAGTAAACTATGATCATGCCACTGCTCTCTACTGGGTGACAAAGACCCCATCTCTTAAAAAAAAAAAAAAATGAGCATAGATTCTAAAGGCATCCTGCCTGGTTTCAAATCACTTTCTTTCCTTCTTTTTTTTTTTGAGTCAGAGTCACTCTGTTGTCCAGGCTGGAGTGCAGTGGCACACATGTGGCCACCACAGCCTCGACCTGCTAGGCTAAAGTGATCCTTCTGCCTCAGTCTTCCAAGTAGCTGGAACCACAGGCATGTGCTACCATGCCCGGCTAATTTTTTTTTTTTGAGTTGGAGTCTCACTCTGTTGCCCAGATTGGAATGCAGTGGCATGCTCCCGGCCACCACAGCCTCGACCTGCTGGGCTCTGGCAATCCTTCTGCCTCCACCTTCCAAGTAGCTGGAACTACAGGTACACGCTACCATGCCTGGTTAATTTTTTGATTTATTGCAGAGACGAGGTCTTGCCAAGTTGCCCAGGAGAGTCTCCAACCCACGGGCTCAGGCAATCCATTCGCCTCAGCCTCCCAAAATGCTGGGATTATAGGCTGAGTCACCAAGCCCAGCTTAATTTTTTAATTTATTGTAAAGATGAGGTCTCACCATATTGCCCAGGCTGGTCTCCAACCCCTGAGCTCAGGTAATCCTCTTGCCTCCGCCTCCCGAAGTGCTGGGATTACAGGCGTGAGCCACCACACCTGGCTCTGGCTGTCACTTTCTAGTTGCATTATAATCTTGGACAAGTTTTTAATCTCTCCATGCCTCAGTTTCCTCATTTGTAATGGCCTCAGGTTCCTCATTTTTTTTTTTTTTTTTGAGTTGGAGTCTCACTCTGTTGCCCAGACTGGAGTGCAGTGGCTGCTCCCGGCCACCGCAGCCTCGACCTGCTGGGCTCCTTCCGCCTCAGCCTTCCAAGTAGCTAGAACTACAGGCATGCACTACCACACCCAGCTAATTTTTTTGATTTATTGTAGAGATGAGGTCTCACCAAGTTGCCCAGGTGAGTCTCGAACCCGTGGGCTCAGGCAATCCACTCACTTCAGCCTCCCACTCACCTCAGCGGGATTACAGGCTGAGCCACCGAGCCCGGCTAGTTTCCTCATTTGTAATGGCCTCCTAGAGTTGTGAGGATTAATGATATAACACAAATTAAGCCCTCAGAACAGTACCTAGTATACCAAGGGCACAACAAACATTGGTTATTACTATTACACTGCCTTCCTATATCATTTCCTATCTGACTTGTCTCACCTCCATTTTGTTTCTCTAACTAGGCCGATCAACAGGAAATTGGTGTATACAGACATTTCCTCCCAATGGAAAGAAATGAAAATTATTTGAAGGTTGGCGACGGCACCACGGACCATAACATGAAGTCAAGATCTCTGCTTTACATACTGGAGCCAGAGGGACATTCTTAGGAATGGGTTCCTGAGAGAAGAAGCATAGTCATCTTCTTTGGAATTTTAAAAAACAAGGACACCTCAATTGTTTGGAACAGTTTATTTTTTATTTTTTCTTATTTTTGAGTTGGAGTCTCACTCTGTCACCCAGACTGGAGTGCAGTGGCACACTCCCGGTCACGGCAGCCTCGACCTGCTGGGCTCCAGCAATCCTTCCGCCTCAGCCTTCCAAGTAGCTGCAACTACAGGTGTGCGCGACCACGCTGGCTAATTTTTTGATTTATTGTAGAAGTGAGGTCTCGCCAAGTTGCCCAGGCGGGTCTCGAACCCGCGGGCTCAGGCAATCCACTCACCTCAGCCTCCCAAAGCGCAGGATTACAGGCCGAGCCACCGAGCCCGGCTGTTTGGAAGAATTTAAGCAAAGTTAAATGAATTGCTCATGAAAGTACCATATCATATAGACATTCCTGAAGTTTAACTTAACATTTCCAGAGAAAGGGTGAGATCAATCTTTTGCCAACATTTATCTATAAAACAAATGCAAAACATAAAATTTTCAATTAGTATGTTCATACCTCACCGGTTCCGTAAGGCCATATAATCTGATTCATTTTCAAAGAGTTTGAGAACTGATCTTGTAAATTCTGTGTAACGAAGGCTCCTATCCCTGATCCCGTGCCCCCAGCCATACTCATTATGATGAAAAAACCACTCAAAGAGTCACATTTCTCCACTTCCTTCTGAATTAGGTTCATTATAGATTCTTCATGCTTGGGTCCATGAACAGAATAACTATGTAATGGCAAAAGAAACAAATACAAACACCTTTCAATTTAACAAAAGACATGCAGTGCAGAGAACAGGCACAGAATAGAAAGGTCTTTTCAAAACTATGCATGTGATCAGGCACGGTGGCTCATTCCTATAATCACAGCACTTTGGGAGTCCGAGGCAGGAGGACTGCTTGAGCCCAGGATTTCGAGACCAGCCTAGGCAACATTGTGAGACCTCATCTATATAAAAAAAAATAAAATTGCTGGGCATGGTGGCTCACACCTGCAATTCCAGCACTTTGGAAGGTGGGGGCGAGAGGATTGTTTGAGCCCAGGGGAACCTGGCGAGACCTGGGCAACTTGGCGAGACCTCGTCTCTATAATAAATCAAAAAATTAGCTGAGTGTGGTGGTGCATGACTGTGGTTCCAGCTACTTCGAAGGCTGAGGTGGAAGGATCACCTGAGCCCAGCAGTTCGAGGCTATGGTGGCTGTGAGCATGCCCTGCACTCCAGCCTGGGTAACAGATTGAGACTCCTACTTAAAAAAAAGTATATTATAGCTGGGCTCGGTGGCTCAGTCTGTAATCCCGTGCCTTGAGAGGCTGAGGTGAGTGGATTGCCTGAGCCCATCTGGGCAACTCGGTGAGACTTCATCTCTACAATAAATCAAAAAATTTGCCGGGTGTGGTAGCGCACACCTGTAGTGCCAGCTACTTGGAAGGCTGAGGCAGAAGGACTGCCTGAGCCCAGCAGGTCGAGGCTGTGGTGGCCGGGAGCGGCCACTGCACTCCAGTCTGGGCGACAGAGTGAGACTCCAACTCAAAAAAAAAAAAAAGTATATTATAAAATAAAATAAAATAAGAAACTAGCTGGACATGGTGGCATATACCTGTAGTCCCAACTACTTGGGAGGCGGAGGCAGAAGGACTGCCGGAGCCCAGGAGGTGAGTTGTGATAGTGCCATTGTACTCCAGCCTGAACATAGAGCAAGACCCTGACTAAAAACAAAACAAAAGCCAAAAACAAAAACAAAACCCCCCCCAAAACTATGCAAGTTAACTAACTCTCATAAAAGGCACAGGTGCCATGATTACAACATTTTATTTTATTTCATTTTACTTTTTTTGAGTTGGAGTCTCACTTCATCACCCAGGCTGGAACGCAGCGGCATGCTCTCAGTCACCCCAGTGTCAACCTACTGGGCTCAGGCAATCCTTCCGCCTCAGCCTTCCAAGTAGCCGGAACTACAGGCATGCACTACCACGCCCAGCCAGTAATAGAGATTTATTTTTTTGATTTATTGTAGAGATGAGGTCTCGCCAAGTTGCCCAGGCTTTTCTTGAACCCGTGGACTCAGGCAATCCCTCTCGCCTTGACCTCCCAAAGTGCAGGGATTACAGGCATGAGTCACCACATCCAGCCAACCCTTGGGAATTCTAATGTGCAGCAAAGATTGGGAACTACTGCTCTACAGTATTCCTTATAGTTGGGATACCTGCCAGATATGGGTATTGTATTGGTAGTAAGTTATTTTGCATAATGACAGTGAAGAAGATAGAAAACCCTGCTGAAAGGGATCCCTAGTTTCATTACTTCTATCTGAAGGAGAGAGACGGAATGAGAGTTTCTATTGGGTGAAGTAAAATTCTAAGTCTTGGCCAGGCATGGTGGCTCATATTGGCAATCCCAGTCCTTTGGGAGACCAAAGTAAGGGGATTGTTTAAGGCTAGGAGTTCAAGACCAGTCTGGGCAACATAGTGAGATCTCATCTCTACAAAAAAAATTAAAATATTAGCTGGGTATGGTGGTGAGTGACTGCAATCCCAACCGCTTGGGCGGTTGAGGCAGAAGGCTCGCCTGAGCCCAGGAGGTCGAAGCTGTGGTGAGCCAGGATCATGTCACTGCATTCCAGCCTGAGTAGCAGAGTGAGATCCAATTCAAAAAAAAATTTAAGTCTTCTTTTTTTGAGACAGGTTTTTTTAGTCTGTTGCCCAGGCTGGAGTGCAATGGCATGATCATGGTTCACCACAGTCTCAAACTTCTGGCCTCAAGGTATCCTCCTGCCTCAGCCTCCCAAAGTGCTAGGATTATAGGCAGGATCCACCACGCTCAGTGAAAAACCTCTAAATCTTTTTTTTTTGACTCTTGTCACCCAGGCTGGAGTACAGCAGCATGCTCACGGCCACCGCAGCCTCGTCCTGCTGGGCTCAGGCAATCCTTCCGCCTCAGCCTTCCAAGTAGCTGGAACTAAAGATACACGCCATCATGCCCGGCTAGTTTTTGTAATTTATTGTAGAGACGAGGTCTCACCAAGTTGCCCGGGCTGGTCTCGAACCCCCAGGCTCAGGCAATCCTCTCACCTTGGCCTCCCAAAGTGCTGGGATTACAGGCTGAGCCATCACGCCCGGCCAATTCTAAATCTTAATACAACAATTTCAAGATGATATGCTTGGTATATAAACTGTGCAGCTGTAACTTCACTATCTATTAATCGACTATGTAGCTGTAACTAAACTGAAAATGAGGACTTATTCTTACCCATATGCCCAGTTGTTTCCAGAACCTTGTTTTTGACAGAAACATGCATGCTGACCATATTTCCATCGGCCAGACTGGGCAGCCTTTGACAATGTTTGATTGATAACTTTAGGTTCCATGTCAATAAGAACAGCCCGGGCAACAGGAACTAGAGAGGAAAAAAAAATCAAAACAGAAAAATATTTCATGTGTCTTATTTGGATAACTCAGAACATAATGTCTAAGTCCAGAAAAAAAAAATCTAGGGATTGGGAAGAGAAAGATCCATCATACTGCTTAGAAATCCAGGTGGGCAGCAGCAGATATGTGCAGATATGCATAAAGTCCAGCATCCATAAGCAGGATGAATCAGTGTGGCCTAAAATGATCACTTGGGTCAGGCCTACAAACATCCACTGAGTGCTTACAATGTGCCATGCACTGTGCTGGAAAAACAGACATGAAGACATCATCAAACCAATCCTAGAAGGGCTAGTGGGAGAGAGAAAATACACCAACACTTAATCAGAATATGACATGCAATGACCACACACAAATCCACACACCAAAGCAGCAGCATATTCAGAGATACAAAATACCATGACACAACTTGCAGTTCAGAATTGTCAGAGGAGAGGATGGAGGAGAGGGTAGAAGTGATGAATAGGAGTGAAAAGCAGGTAGGGCTCAGATCCCGGAAATCCTTGTAGGCAATGCTAAAAAGGTAGAACTTTATTGAGTTTCATTCTGTGAACCAGGCTGGAGGACAGTGGATGCTCCCAGCCACGGCAGCCTCGACCTGCTGGGCTTAGGTGATCCTTCCGCCTCAGCCTTCCAAGCAGCTGGAACTACAGGCAGATGACTTTTTAAATATAGCAGCACAGAGGATGGAAGTGATAGACACAAGATTCTAGGTAGGGAAACCTGGAGCGTCTTAAGACAGTCCAAGTGAGAAAGGACAAGAGCCAGAACTAAAGCAATGGCAATGAAGGTAGCAAGGGGAGAACAGGCTGGCTATGGTGGCTTGTGCCTATAATACCAGCTACTTGGGAGGCTGAGGGGAGAGGATTGCTTGAGGTCAGGAGTTCGAGGCTGCAGTGAACTATGATTGCACTGCTACATTCTAGCCTGGGCACCGGAGCAAATCTGCGTCTCTTAAAAAAAAATGGGGAGAAGTTTCAAGAGATATATAGGAGGTCAAATAAGCAGATCTTGATGTTTGATGTTATGTGTACAGTAAGAATGCAAGTTTTAAAGGAAATATAATGGAAACCTTGAGTATGAAGATGTTGAGTTTGAGGGTCACATGGGAGATGCTGCAGTGGACGTGTCTAATCTGTCTGCAGCTTGGAAGACAGGCAGGATTAGAGGTTTGTGAGTTACCGATGTAAAAAAATGTAGCAAATTATGAGAGGGACAGAAACTTCCCAGAGAAGATATACAAGTGAGGACAAGGGAGAGGAAAAATGCAGAGACTAAAAAGAAGGAGTTTCAAGAAGGGAATTTTGACCAGGCACAGTGGCTCATGCCTATAATCCCAGCACTTTGGAAGGCCAAGGCCAGAGGACTGCTTGAGCCCAGGAATTCAAGACCAGCCTAGGCAACATAGCAAGACCTTGTCTCCACAAAAAATAAAAATAAGTCAATTAGCCAGGCATGGTGGCATGCATCTGTAGTCCTAGCTACTCAGGAGGCTGAGACAAAAGGATTGCCTGAGCCTAGGAGGTTGAGGCTGTGGTGAGCTGTGATCATGCCACTGCACTCTAGCCTGGGTGACAGAGTGAGACCCTGACTCAAAAAAAAAAACACCAGAAAAACAAAAAAACAGCCAGACAGTGACTCATGCCTGTAATCCCAGCACCTTGTGGAGTGGAGGCAAGAGAATTGCCTGAGCCCAGTGATTCGAGACCTGCTTGGGCAACCTGGTAAGGGATCTCGTCTCCACAATTTTTTTTTTGAGTTGGAGTCTTACTCTGTCACCCAGGCTGGAATGCAGTGGCATGCTCACAGCTACCGCAGCCTCGACCTTTAGGGCTCAGGTGATCCTTCTGCCTCAGTCTTCCATTCCATAGCTGGAAGCACAGGTATGTGCCACCACGCCTGGCTAATTTTTTGATTTATTGTAGAGACAAGGTCTCACCATGTTGCTCAGGCTGGTCTTAAACCCCTGAGCTCAGGCAATCCTCTCGCCTCCACCTCCCAAAGTGCTGGGATTACAGGTGTGAGCCACTGCGCCCAGCTCATCTCCACGATTAAAAACAAAAATTAGCCAGGTGTGGAGGCGCGTGCCTGTAGTTCCAGCTGTTTGAAAGGCTGAACTGAAGTGGAAGGATTGCCTAAGCCTAGGTTGAGGTTACAGTGGCTGCGAGCATGCCGCTGTACTGCACTCCAGCCTAGGTGACAAAGTGAGACGTTGACTCAAAAAAATCCAAGAAAAAACTCAGCAGGTGGATCTCGTAATTAGAAGGTCACTGGAACCTTTTCTTAGAGTAGTTTCAGTGGTGCTATGTGGGAGAAGCTGGACTGTAGTTGGTTAAGCAGGGTTCTCCTTTGAGAATCTTGGATGAGAAGGCAAAGAGATAAGAAAGAAGAAGGAAGTTACAGTTGAGAGTTTGTTAGATTGGTGAGATCGAGCATGCTCATGTGCTGATAGGAGAGGGAAATATTGTTAACACAGAAACAAAGGCCAAGAGCAAAGCCATTCCCTACTGAGATAGGACAGGAGGGGGTTCAGACATCATGCGGAGGGCCTGGCCTTGAAGAGGTTGGTTATGTCAGAGTGAAGGAGAGGACTGTTGGCCACACATACCTCCATTTTCCTCCTCACTGAAGAATCTTTCTTTGCATGACGCTTGATATGCCTCATTCTCTCTTTTAGAGCAGAGTCCCTGGGAATTGTGTGAGTCACGAAGTAAAGCATCAAACACTTCAAAACCAATTTGATTGCCACACTGACCAAGTTGCACTGTTACTATTGACATGCTGAGCAACAAACTAGGCCTATTTCCTCAAAAAAAGTGAACAACCTGCAATAAAAAGAATACAGGCTTTGAGAATCACTACGTTACTAATAAAAACAAGTAAAATGCCAAATGTGTTAATTATGTATCCATAAAAAATTTTTTAAAATTTATTTTATTTATTTATTTATTTTTTGAGTTGGAGTCTCACTGTCGCCCAGACTGGAGTGCAGTGGCTGCTCCCGGCCACCGCAGCCTCGACCTGCTAGGCTCTGGCGATCCTTCCGCCTCAGCCTTCCAAGTAGCTGGCACTACAGGCGCGCGCTACCACGCCCAGCTAATTTTTGATTTATTGTAGAGATGAGGTCTCGCCACGTTGCCCAGGTGGGTCTTGAACCCGCGGGCTCAGGCAATCCACTCACCTCAGCCTCCCAAAGGCGTGGGATTACAGGCTGAGCCACTGAGCCCAGCTCATAAAAAAATTTTTAAATGCCATATATGTATAGATGAAATAGCTATGTTGTCTAAGGAGCCAGTCATTCAACTAAGTTTTTCTCTTACACTATATGGTTTGGGGATTTGTGATTTACTGTACCCAAACCCCTCATACACAGCTCAATTGTTTCAAAAATCTGACTTGTACTCACTATTTTCCTAAATCTGCATTTAAAACAAAACACCCTTGCCGGGCGCAGTGGCTCACTCCTGTAATCCCAGCACTTTGGGAGGCAGAGGTGAGAGGATTGCCTGAGCCCAGGGATTCGAGACCAGCCTGGGCAACTTGGCAAGACCTCATCTCTACAATAAGGAAAAATAAAAGAAATTAGCTGGGTGTGGTGGTGCATGCCTGTAGTCCCAGCTACTTCGAAGGCTGAGGTGGAAGGATAGCCTGAGCCCAGCAGGTTGAGGCTGTGGTGGCCGTGAGCGTGCCATTGCACTCCAGCCTGGGCGACAGAGTGAGACTCCAACTCAAACAACAACAAACAAACAAACAAAAATCAAAAACATTCTCAGGTGAGAAGTATAAAAGAAAAAAATGAATGCTGGTAGAAGGAATTGGTAGTACATGTCACACCATGTGAACATACAGAACGCAAAAGTGAGCTCAACA
The DNA here is from genome assembly GCA_963574415.1 of Tarsius wallacei. Classification (NCBI taxonomy): domain Eukaryota; kingdom Metazoa; phylum Chordata; class Mammalia; order Primates; family Tarsiidae; genus Tarsius; species Tarsius wallacei. The sequence goes on along the minus strand of CAUYQG010301552.1, from coordinate 13,766 downwards.
ATCACACGTTCAATTAACATTTATTTTCTCTCTTCTAAATAATGACTTTCTCTCTACTAACCACCTTTCTGGCCGGGTAGCTGTGGTAAGACTTACAAGAAGGACTATGTGTTTAGCTCAGGTGGGTCAGCAAGAAAGATGGACTGGGAGAGAAGACCAGATGAAACATTAGAGTAAGCCTTCATTATTTTTAAAAACGAAAAGAGGCAATCTTTAAAACAACAAAAACCCTCACATCTGTGCAGCAGGGGAAGTGAGGAGTGGGCTGCGAGCCTGTACTTTTATCAAATCTGCAAAGTAAGTAGGCATCATTATCCTCATTTTACAGAGAAGGAAACTGAGGCTCTGAAAGGTTATGTGATTTCCCCAAGGCCACTGACTTAGTAAATAGCAAGGCCAGCACGCCTCCTTTTCCCACTGGTCCCAAGAGCTCCCCATTAGCCCCAGAAGCTCCCCACCAACTCCACTCACCGACAGCACCCGCAGCTTCGCCCGGTTCAAACTTCAGAGGACCAATCCTCTCTCTCTAGGCGCATGCTCACTTTCGACACTAAAAAGCTACAGAGAACGAATGCGCATGTTCCACAAACGAAGAGTTTTGTCGTGTGTCTTTTTTCTATTCAGAAAGCTTAATTACGCATGTTCAACCTCCAGTTATCAAATTCAGTTGTGATACGCATGCTCACTGCCCACCCCACGCTTTAGCGGGCAACGCGCATGCTCCGGGCTCCCGGCGCGGCTTCGGCGCGGCTTTTGCGCACGTTTCCGCCAGTACCCGGAGCCTGGCGGTAGTTCTACGCATGTCCCGTGCCCACATCTGGGCTTCACGGGACGCAGTACGCATGCTCTTGCGCTGAACTTGAGGAGCCAGTCTGGGGCCTAGGCGCAGACGCACTGAGCCTAAGCGGCCGGTGATGGCGGCAGCGGCGGCGGTGGCTGCGGCGGGTCCGGGCCCATGAGGCGACGAAGGAGGCGGGACGGCTTTTACCCAGCGCCAGACTTCCGAGACAGGGAAGCTGAGGACATGGCAGGAGTATTTGACATAGACCTGGACCAGCCAGAGGACGCGGGCTCTGAGGATGAGCTGGAGGAGGGGGTGAGGCCCGGGGTCCCGGGGGGCCCGAAGTGACAGGGCCAGGGCGGCGGCGCGGGAGCAAGGAAGCCCGGCGTGTCCTAGAGCGTGGAGACCCAGGGGGGCTCCTTGGAGGAGCTGAGGCGGCGCGCGGCCCGAGGCAGCGGGGAGCGGGCGGGGCGGATACGGCCCTAGGTGTGAGGCCTCTGCGGAGCTCGCAGGTGCAGGTCGCACCCTGAGCCCCAGACCAGCGCAGCCCCGAGCCATCTGCTGGAAGAGGGAAGGAGAAAGGGCGCGTGGTTGATTCCTCCAGCTGTTGGACTCGAGTGTGGCGGGGCGCGGTGTTGTGAGCGTGGGGGGGGGGGGCGGGGGAGGAGGGGGCTGCGCTTGCTGGGTGTCCCGTAAGTGCAGGTGAAGCGCGGAAGGGTTTCCCTTCGAGTGTAAGTTTTCAAGTATTACATCTGCAGACCTCCCACAACCACCTCTCTTCTCGGCCTGTCGCTTCTCTCCTAGGAAGCGCTCAGCTGTTAGAAGTGACAGCTGAAAACTTCTGTCGGGAGTAGCACTGCCGCTGCTGTTACAGCCACCAGGAGTTTTATTTCGGGAGCAAGGGGGCTCTGCTGCATCTTCCAGGGTTTGTTTGTTTGCTTTTTTTTTTTTTAACCCCCCCCTCCGTGTGACTTTTTAAAATAAGCGTTTATAAGGACACACGGCATCTGTAACTTTTCCCCAAGTTGAAGATGTCTATATTTTTTCAGAATAATTAATGTAATTTTGGGGTAGAGAAAAGCCAGTGTTGACAGCTGTGATTTGACTTGCCAGAAATAAATTGCTTGAACAGAGTCTTGTGAATGGTGGTGAGAGGGCTCTCCTTGCTGTAATTTAGGGTGCTAAATTTAGAATTGTATTTCCTAATGCACAGCGTGACTTTACCTTTGCTGTCTTGGGGGATTTGTTATTCTTTATGGAATATCATTCTTTGTTCAAGATATATTTATTCAAAAAACGCATTGCACCTGGAGTTCAAAAATGGTGGTGTGGTACTAAATCACTGATTCTGGACAAAATAATAATCAGTGATAACCTCATGGTAATTTAGGTTCTAGTTTCAGTGTCTAGATGAGTGCATGGATTAATGACTGATGTCAGATGTTTGCTCTAACCACACAGGGGCCTCCTTTCCCTTTCCTCACCCTCAGTTTTCCTCCTCTGACATGTGTCTTTTACTGTTGACAAAAGATTGAGGTGCTGCATAAAAAGAATTTTGAACACTTTAAGAAACCAAGTGGGCTAAAATAATACTGTTCTTTTCATAATCAAATGAGACAAAATCACATGATTTAGAAGGTGGGTATTGAGGTGTGTGCTTTTTTAAGCTGATGTTTTCATATAAAATTTCAATTAGCCTCTTAATTGAATGTAGTGATACAATAAAACTTTAAAACAAATACAGGATTGCTTTTCATTACATAGTCCATACTCTCATTAGTTATATTGGTTCCATATCGTAGTGGCTTTGGAGCAGGGCAGGGGAGAAAACTGATTAGGAAGGGTGCTTTATATCTTCATGCGTTGAACTGATAGAATTTCCAGACTGCAGATTTATTCTTCTTTCAAAGTACAATACTGTATTAAGACTCCTGTTTGGCACCAGGCTCAGTGGCTCATGCCTGTAATTTCAGCACTTTGGGAGGTAGTTGCCTGAGCCCAGGGGTTCGAGGCCAGCCTGGGCAACTTGGTGAGGTGTCATCTATATAATAAATCAAAAAATTCGCTGGGCGGGGTGGCTTCTACCTGTGCTTCCAGCTATTTGGAAGGCTGAGGTGGAAGGATCACCTGAGCCTACCAGGTTGAGGCTACAGTGGCTGTGAGCGTGCCATAGCACTCCAGCCTGGGTGACAGACTGTGACTTAAAAAAAAAAGATTCCTATTTGGATCTGGGACCTTGTTTTTCTTTTCACTTTCTTGTGTTTCAGGAACAGTAGGTGGTTCCAGAGATGTTGTTTTGCTGGGTTTACCCAAGTAGGATTTTGAGAATGTACGAGGTGGAGGCTGGAGAAATTGGTGGAGATGGGAAAGAGAAAGAAATGTGGCCCCAACCTTGGGGAAAGGAACTTTGGGAAAAGAACAGAGATAATTAAAGAAGATTTTGGGGAAGAGCCATCAATAAAATATATCTTACTTAGCAATACTTTTTGGAGTTAAAAATGTTTCTTTTGGCCGGGCGCGGTAACTCAAGCCTGTAATCCCAGCACTTTGGGAGGCTGAGGTGAGTGGATTGCCTGAACCTGTGGGTTCGAGACCAGCCTGGGCAACTTGGTGAGACCTTGTTTCTACAATAAATCAAAAATTAGCCGGCTAATTTTGGCTAGTTCTGGCTATTTGGAAGGCTGAGGCGGAAGGATCGCTGGAGCCCAGCAAGTTGACTCTGGGGTGGCCGTGAGTGCCACTGCACTGCAGCCTGGGCAACAGAGTGAGACTCCAACTCAGAAAAAAAAAGAAAAAGAAAATGTTTCTTTTGAGTGTGTTATTCTAAGAGGTGCCTGAAGGTGGATAGGGGAAGAGTGGGATTTGGTTGGCAACCCAAGGAGATTCAGTGACATTCAGATTATTCTGAAATTTAAAAATTCTGAAAAATAGAAGTTTAGGTTCTTAGGAAGCCTTCTAATAGTTCTGTTTGTGCACTGATAAACTTGAGTTTGTTACACAAAAATTTTGTTTTTTTTTTGTTTCTTTGTTGTTTTTTTTTGAGTTGGAGTCTCACTCTGTCACCCATACTGGAGTGCAGTGGCACGCTCCTGGCCACCACAGCCTCGACCTGCTGGGCTCCGGCGATCCTTCCGCCTCAGCCTTCCAAGTAGCTGGAACTACAGGCATGCGCTACCATGCCCGGCTAATTTTTGATTTATTGTGGAGACGAGGTCTCGCCAAGTTGCCCGGGCGGGTCTCGAACCTGCGGGCTCAGGCAATCCACTCACCTCGGCCTCCCAAAGTGCTGGGATTACAAGCTGAGCCACTGAGCCTGGCTATACAAACTTTTTTAACATTGGTACATATCAGAGTAGCCTTCTTCATTTTAGTAGGGAAACCGAGACATGGGCCAGAGAGACGATAGCCAAGATCACATAGTGGTAGTGTCTTCTGATCACTTCAGCAAGCTTTATTGCACAGATTCCTCATTGCATTTACTAGTTTTGTTGGAGTGTGTCAAAAGTGAGTTCAAATCCCTTTGGCTATACTCATTGACTAAGTGACCCAGAGTTAATTGCTTAATCTGACACTTTCTCTGTAAAATGGAGATTACACGAAGCTAAGCTTATAAAGTACAGTATTCTTAAAATATGCTGGCATATTAAGCAATTTGCTAGGTCACAGAAATATAGCTTGTCAGTGTTTCTCATTGCCAAGGAACCAATCTTCCAAATTTATCCTCATGAATGCCTAAATACCTCATTAATAATTTGCATTCAAACTAGAAATACTGTATTTTTACAACTGTCATATGCTGTGTGTGTGTGTTTTAAAATAATTGATCCCAGCCGGGCTCGGTGGCTCAGCCTGTAATCCTGCGCCTTTGGGAGGCTGAGGTGAGTGGATTGCCTGAGCCCGCGGGTTCGAGACCCACCTGGGCAAGCGAGACCTCATCTCTACAATAAATCAAAAAATCAGCTGGGCGTGGTAGCGCGCGCCTGTAGTTCCAGCTACTTGGAAGGCTGAGGCGGAAGGATCACCGGAGCCCAGCAGGTCGAGGCTGCGGTGGCTGGGAGCGGCCACTGCACTCCAGTCTGGGCGACAGAATGAGACTCCAACTCAAAAAAAAAAAGAAGTTTGTTGAGTGACGGATGACACGAAATACTGGAAGGATTCACTTCTGAGCCTCAACCAGACTGGCATTGCTCGCCATTAGACTTCCAGGGAACTTTCCCTAAGTTTAGCAATCTGTTCGAGTAATTTAAGCTAAAAAAAACCTGACAACAATTAATTATTAAGACATCCAAAGTGCTCCCCACCTCATCCCTCAGAGTGCCTTAATTTCAGAATAGGATTTCATTTTTCATTCTTACAATTAACATTTAATGAGTACTTACTATGTGTTAGGTACTGACAGAAGCACTAAGTTTTACAGAGGTGGATAAACTATGATGTATTTGCTCAAGGCTATGATGATTTTGCAAGAAAAGAAAGATCCTCATTAATAACCAAGACCACCAGGGAAGGAATGAACATGGAAAAAAGGTGAAGATCAATATTTCTGTGGCACGTGCCATTTTGCGTATATCTCATTTAATGCTCAGAACAATTATAATTAGATAGTACTGTTTTACACTGAGAAAAACTTAGGCTGCTGTAAGTAACACAATCAGTAAACTGATAGGGCTAAGGTTTGAGTCCATGAACCTGCTGAGGCTGCTAGATAGCATACATTAAGCAGTACAAAACACCGTAGGGAATAAAAATGGATATAGAAATCTACTCAAGTCTTTTGACTCTACTTGGCCCTATTTTCTAATCTATAAAGTGTAGTTTGTATAAATGATCTTAGAAACTTCACACCTAAAATAGGAATCTAAAGATGATCTAATGCAGTGCTCTTCAAATGCCCCCTCGCCCCCAAAACCTTTCAAGAAGTGTTCAGGTACTCATTGTTGGAAACCAGTTTGCAGAATTTCATCATCATTTGCACGTGCACTTTATGCCTCATGCAATACCTCCTTTTCCACTTCACTCTTCACAATCATTTCTTTCCCATTCTTCCTATGGAAGTCACAACCCTCAGCCACCAGAATCTCATTAAGGAGGATTGCTTCAGGTATAGATAAATCCAGGACACCAAATAAAGTAATAGTTTGAAATAGTATTTTTGTGGAAGATTCCTTTAATGAGCTATCCTATTACCAACATTTTACATGCATCAAAAATTATATATGTGACAGAATATATATGTTCTGTCAAGAGCAGAATATGGCTTTAGAAATTGGGTGTTTGGGCCCATTTCTGACATAATTTGAAGACAAAAAATTTTGGTGGTAGAAATGATGGTGATTTTCCTCTGTTCTAGATTTCATCTTTTTCATCCCCATATTATTGTTGCAAAAATTCATTGTTTGGGGGTTGAGTCTTTAAAAAGCAAGTCAAGGGGAAAAGGTGGCATGCAGAATAAGTATCAAACCTTGTAAATAATATTTTTTTACTTATTTAAATATAAGCAACTATTTAAATATAAGCAAATATTTTCAACATCGAAACATATGTCATCACTTAAATAAAGAAAAAAATAGCTCTTGAAAACAGGATAGATTAGCGCTATTGATCTTTTCAAATAAACCTAAGATACATTTCCTTTGACGAAAAACATCCAGCTTATGTTGGATGAAACCATTAAATAACAATTTTATTTCACTTTTTAAAGAAAACTGTGTGTGCATTATTCAATTAGGTATTTAAAACATTCTATCAAATTATACTATGAAAAATAATTCTGATTACAATCAATCTTTTGCTACATCTTACAAAATATTTTCTATCTCCTACTAATGAAAAATAAAATTTAGTGCTACTGGATCAATTACTGTTTTAGCAGTAGGATCACTAAGTTCAACAGATTTAATGAGTTACTTTTGAATTTGTAGCTATTATTCTTATTTAATTATTCCCAAAGCCAAATATTATAATTCAACAAAGGCCCACACATATATTTAGTGAGTAAATATCATCACTTTCATTTTACAACTTGCTCACAATTTCAGCTACATTAAATTGCACTATTACAAGTTAATTATGTGTAGCATGTGGACTAATTATTATTTTATTGCTCAATCTGGATAAGTTAATTGTGTTATCTCTTCATTGTTTTAGTCATGATCATTCTAAATTATCCTTGAAGACGCATTTTGTAGTTTATTTTGAAAAGTTTGTATTATATTGTTCAAATGCATATACACATCTTTATTTTAATTAAAAAATTAAGACATTTTTCAGAAAAAGATGTCTGCTTTGGCTGATTGATTGTATAAGTTGACTGGCTTTCTAGTTATTTTATATGTTAAATATTTTGAATATTATGTGACCTAATACTGCAATTCCAATGTCTTAATAAATAGATACCTTTCTAGAGTATGCTGAATAATATGCTAAAACCTCCAAATTTTAAAAAGACAAGTATAATTTTTAGTCAGTTAGTAAATGTCGATAAACATTTTTGTGAAAAAAATTTTCACAGAAATTTAAAAAGTGAAAGTCTCTAATACTTAAGTAACAAATCCTTAGGTAAATCATGTTTTCTAATACCAAGAGAAATACCTAAGTGAAGTTACCTTTACAACACTTTACCTGTATTTCCCATAAAATTGGAGAAATATCGAACTGAATTTTCAGCTTAAATATTGTTTTAGAAACACATTTATTGTAGATCACCATTAGTATTTTATGGCATATAACTCAAAACAAGTTCAAATCGTTGAGTGACATTGCCATAGCAAAGTTCTTTGAGTTCCCTCTTGGCATTAAACAAGATTTTTCAGCATAAAAGCTTTAAAAAATGAAAAAGAAATATGATGAAATCAATTATATCTTGATTCATTCTAGCGATAATATTTATTCATGAATGCATTTCACTCTGTTCTGTTTTTAGATTTTGTTTGTTTGTTTGTTTTTGCCTACATACTCGATTCTTGGAATATTTGAACAAGAAACTAAAGAAATAAAGGGCCCATTTTTAGATCTTTTAGAAATTGCCACACTGTTTTCCATAGAGGTTGTACTAGTTTACACTCTTTCCAACAGTGTAGAAGCGTTCCCTTTCCCCCACATCTTCTCGAGCATCTGTTCATCATCTCCATCATCTTATTGATGATGGCCATCCTGACTGGAGTTAGGTGGTATCTCAGTACGGTTTTAATTTGCATTTCTTTTTCTTCTGAGAAGTGTCGATTCATATCTCTTTAAAAAATTATGAACTTTGCAGCAACCTGAATGGAATTAGAGTCTATAATACACAGTGATCTATCACAGAAAGATCTGAGTACCACATGACCTCGTTCATAAGTGAACCCTGAACATTTATCATAATACTACTAGAAAGGGATTGGCAGTAGTGGGACACTGCCAGGGGAGGGGAGCACATAACATCAATAAGGGTACCCACACTTCACCAATACGATGACCACGTATGCACCTAACCCTGAACTTACCCTCACACTTTTAAAACAAAAAATAAGAGAAGAAATAAGCCAATTTATTTTAATATTTAAAAAAGAAATTAAGGGCCCACTCACCTCTAGAATGCACAGTGGACCTGACCAATTCCCCTCACTGATCTAGAGCAGGGCTTCTGCCATGAGCCCCTTGCCTGGATTTGGACCCCATTTCCTGGGAGAAAGTCACAGACCACCTTCCACCCATTACACCTGCCCTTGCAAAGAGGTGTGTGTTTGGCCTTTGAAAGGTGAAGATACCATGTGCCATCATTTGGTCTGAGTTTAGGTCTGTTGCTCAGTGAAATTATTAATAACGTCTCCTTTCATTCTCAAGGTTTGTATGGCATATGAAAGGGCTACCCTTTGAATGGGAAGACTCACAGATCTCATGCATCCACGATAAAAATTCTGACTGTGATGGGCAAATCCCCCGCAATACGATAATCCAAGTCCCCCTCCCCATCTAAGCACCTTTAGTGTGTGTTTTCTCTTGCTGTCTCTCCCTCAACCTTACTCTCAATCAACATGTGCTAAGCACCTACCATGGGCAAGGCACTCTGCTCAGCCCTAATGAAATGGAGATGACAGTCGGAATCACCTTCAAGGAGCTCAATGTAAAGGCATGTTTCCAAGCCTCTCCAGCTGCTCCCTCCTGCCTCCCTACCTTTCAAAATACACTTATTCTAGGCACGTGCCACACAAAAAAATTCTTTGCTCTTAGCTCCTCCTCCTTTTCTGCCCTTCTGTCAATTCCCCATCCCAATGATTTCACTCTGCTAATATTCCAGCCTTTGAATCCAGCAGATCTGGCCTGATTCTCTGTCCTCTGATCTACTGGCAGGCAGCTTTCAGTTCTTTGAGGTTGTTTTCTCTTCTATAAAATGGAAAGCATTGTATTACCTCACCAAGGTAAGCTAAAACATGAAAAAAAACGTACTAAAGTATTACTGGTTATTTTTTGCAGTGAGATTATAGGTGTTTTATTATTGCTATCCCTGTTATTATTGTGCTGTTGTTGTTGTTACTAGTAATATTATGATTTTTTTATTCTTTATTTTTTTTCTAAGTTTTCTCAGAAAGATCTGTGTATCAGCCAGTCAGATGGCACATTGGAGTAGAATAATGGAAGAAAATTTAATGCAGGCATTAATTACAAGTGAGGGAAGGAGTGAAGGATCTAGAGAGAGATGTGACACACCCATGAAAGTCCCATGGCCTCCGATCCCCACAAGTGGAGAGTGGCAGGTCTCTTGGATGAGATTGTCCCTTTTGCAATTTTTGGGTAGAACAAGATTAATTGGGATCATTCTGGAAAAAAATCAACATGCACACTCAGACAAGTTGCCAGCCTTCTTTTCGTTTCTCCTCCTTCCTTTCTCTCTTACCTCCTCCTTTCCTTTACAGACAGGGTTGTGTCACAGAAAGTATACGGGCATTAGTGTTAATTCTTGTCTCTTTTATGTATTGACAGTGGATGCTGAACATGTTATCAAAACTTCCTGAGACTTATCTTTTCCCCCCTGTAAATATGATATGCAATATATTATTCCACGGGACTATTGTGAAAATCAATGGGAGATTGTGTTTATAAAGCAGCTAAAACAGGAATTGGTGAGCAAAATCATGCACTCCAGAGGCAGCATGCTGAGTTCAAAACCTGACTCTGTCCATTTACTCAACTTGGATCTATAACTCAATTTTATCACCTGTGAAATGGGTGTAATCATATGTCAAAAGGTTATAGTGAGAATCAAATAAACTAATACATTCCAGAAAGTAGTGAATTATGTAGACTGTGATGTAACTGGTGCCCTCTTCCCCAGTTTCATTCCTTTGGTATTCACACCAATGCCACAACTCCCTCAGTTTGTTCCTACCCAAGGACTGAGCACAGCAGGGATACTAGGTCTGGTTGATTTCAGTTTGACAAGGGACTCTTCTAACAGGCAACCTTTGCTCAAAGACTCTCCACTGGCCCGGCCAAGACTTTTTCAGAACTGCACTCATCTTAGGCTCATCTGGTTTCGTTTTTAGCTGTATCCCCTTGTGTCCTCTAAGAAGCAGATGGGGGAAAAATTGCATTTTATTAGAGATTGCAGATTTATTAGGGAAACATCTGTGAAAAATACAAGGAGAAGATGCAGGAGTGGTGAGAGCCTTCAGATTGTAATTGGAGTCTGATACTTATAAAAGGAGAGAGGAAAAGAAGGAAGATTGAGTAGCAAAAACCTCAGATTGCAGCGTCCCTTTGGAAACAACAACAGAAAAAGTCTTGCTACTTCTCCACTTCCAGGACAGAGCAAAAGTCCAAGGACCCAGATATATATCCTGAGGTCAGTCCAGCGGTCACCCAGGACTACCGTCTTATCTACTGGCTTGACTGGGGAGGAAGACAGTGCTTCCAAGCTGTCTCTTGGCAGACCTTCCTCTTTTGCCAAATGAGGTTTTGCCTGGGGAGAGGGAATGGGGGGTTCACAAAATGGCAACAAACTTCCCTCAAGGCAAGCAATCCAAGAGAGGGTGAGAGAGAATGCACAGCCAACATGAAAAACAGTCTGTTTTGAGCCCAGTCTTCATGAAAATTAGCACTTCTGCTGTGTTCTATTTATTAGAGGTGAGTAAATGAATTAAATCCACACTTAATGAGAGAAAATTATCCAAGGAAGTGAATACCAGGAGGAGGAGAGCACTGGGGACCAGCCTGGAGGCTTCCCTCCCCTATACTAAGATAAGTGCCCTGCTGATTTTCAGAGCCTCTCATATCTCGTCTAAGGTTAGGGACCTTAGTACACCATATTCTCACTGCTTATTTACATCTCTTACTATCCCTCCAGGCTATAAACTTTAGAAGAGCAGGTACCGTACATTCTTTAAATCATATTTATATTCCCAGTGCCTACCGTAGAGACCACCAACAAAAATAGTTGCTAAATAAATGAACTTTGAAGAAATTTATCTCAAATATATTACACACTTCTCCACCTTTAGGAAAAAAAACCCCTTTTAAATTGACTTTTCTCAATAGCTAAACATTATTATTAAAAACACCAATTGAACCAGTTTATACTATTTTTATCAATCATACTACAAGTAATAATTTTAGAAATTTTTTTTTTTTGAGTTGGAGTCTCACTCCGTCGCCCAGACTGGAGTGCAGTGGCTGCTCCCGGCCACCGCAGCCTCAACCTGCTGGGCTCCGGTGATCCTTCCGCCTCAGTCTTCCAAGTAGCTGGAACTACAGGCGCGCGCTACCACGCCCGGATAATTTTTTATTTATTGTAGAGATGAGGTCTTGCCAAGTTGCCCAGGCAGGTCTCGAACTCGCGGGCTCAGGCGATCCACTCACCTCAGCCTCCCAAAGTGCTGGGATTACAGGCTGAGCCACTGAGCCTGGCTAATTTTAGAAATATTTATGATGGCATAGTGCTTTTCATCTTGTAAAACACTGATGTTCTCTCAGCTTTGTGTAGTTGGTATAACTGTGTGTGTGTGTATGTGTGTGTGTGTGTGTGTGTACTTTGTAATAGCTGATTTTGCATCAGACTATCTTTTCCTTTTTACTCTTCCTAGAAATGTGATTATATTTTATTCTCACTTGTATGAGAACTTTGAATGATTTTTCCCCTTCTTAAATTAGTGTTTTCGTGTATATAAAAGACTCAGCATCTATGTGCCAAGCTATTAGGAAGTTGTAGCATAAAGGGAAGAAAGTCCATAATTGTGTCCTTCTTTATGGCTGTGTAATATTCCATCATGTATATGTACCATTTTTTTAAACCAGTCCACTGCAATATTCACATGGGCAGCACGGTTAGTTTCGTGTTTTTGCTATTGTGAATATTGCAGCAATAAACATGTGTGCACAGGTATCTTTTTTGTAGAATGATCTGAGTTCCTCTGGGTACATTCCCAGAAGGAGGATTGCTGGGTCATATGGAATGTCAATTTCTAGTTCTAGAAATTGCCACACTATTTTCCACAGTGGTTGAACTAGTTTGTACTCCCACTAGAAGCGTTGCCTTTTCTCTCCATCTTCACCATTATCTGTTGTGAGGTCCAGTGGAAGGCCCAAACTTCACCTGTACATAAACCACTTATGTACCCAATCCTGGCTTGTATCCCACATCTTAAAAAAAAAGAAGATGAAGAAGGAAGGAGAAAAAGGAGAAGAAAAAGAAAATGGGAGTTAGGGAGTTAGTTTTGTCTCGAGAGTCAGAAGATCAGCTTTTGCTGGGGAATCTCAGTCCTATTTTAAAAAGTCATGGGAGGCTGGGATTAGTGCCTCAGCCTGTAATCCCAGCAGTGGGATTGCCTGAGCCCGTGGGTTCAAGACCAGCCCAGGCAACTTGGCAAGGCTTTGTCTCTACATAAATAAAATAATTAGTCGGGCTTGCTAGTGCGTGCCTATATTTCTGGCTACTTGAAAGGCTGAGGTAGAAGGATCGCCGGAGCCCAACAGGCCATGAGTGTGCCACTGCACTCCAGACTGGGTGACAGAGTGAAATTCCCACTCAAAAATTTAAAAAAAGATATGGTTACTAGAAACTGCTGTGTCCCTCCGCTAGAGATCTGTCTCAAACACCTTCCAGTCCTTAAAGTCATTTACTGAACTTCTTTCATCCTCAAAGTGTGGTTCATCTATCCAAGTTTGTTTTGTTTGATACTGAATCCCTTGAAAGCATCTTCCCTTTTGAGTAAATGCTGCATTTGAAACTTTCCCTCTCCACAACACTTTTCTCCCATGCACGTCAATGCTACAGAGATACAACCATATGCCTACTTAAATATTGTCACCACTCTTTCTCCTCCTCCTCCTCCTTCTTATTTTCCACCCCTAAATAAATATATGCATGAATTCTTCTTCCCACAAGGGTTGTAACTAGAGAATGGCTTTGAGTTACAAAGAAAATCAGGGACCAATTGGAGTATAGATACCCTGGTCATCGTACCTGTCATCAAATCAGTGTGAGCTCGGTAACTATTAGTGGCCAGGACTGTGAGAGCTCAGTTCAGTTGTGAGGATAAAGAAGGGTGTGCAGACATATTCACAAGATTTCCTGATTTAGGGTTCTAAAACATTTGCACAATTGCATGCATACCTTTTGTGGTAATATTCACTGCTGCTATATGCTTGGCTTTCTCTCTCTCTCTCTCTGTCTCTCTCTCTCTCTCTCCCCCCCGCCTTGCAATAATCTAGAAAGGCTTGTCACCTACTCTTCTCCACATCCCAAATCTGATTAGGGATAACATCAGTCCTGTCCTTGGATTATATTTTAATTAATTTATCTCTGTACTAGAACTAAAATCTTACTATTAATTCAGTTACCTGGGAAAGTTAATTATTTTGTTGTCTTAGGTTTTTTTTTAATTACATGAAATAACATATGCAAAGTTCCCAGCAAGCACTATGTTTTCAATCCTCCCTTCCTTCCTTTCTCTTTTATCTCACCTTCTTTTATTCTCTCTGTAGTTTATACTAAGGATCTGATGAGAGTATT
>CAUYQG010301544.1:0-10687 GCA_963574415.1 Tarsius wallacei | reverse complement strand
ACCGCAGCCTCGACCTGCTGGGCTCCGGCGATCCTTCCGCCTCAGCCTTCCAAGTAGCTGGAACTACAGGCGCATGCTACCACACCTGGCTAATTTTTTGATTTATTGTAGAGATGAGGTCTCGCTTGCCCAGGCGGGTCTCGAACCCGCGGGCTCAGGCAATCCACTCACCTCAGCCTCCCAAGGCGCGGGATTACAGGCTGAGCCGCCGAGCCGGGCTCAAGGTTGGTCTTGAACTCCCAGTCTCAAGTGACCCTCCTGTCTCAGCCTCCTAAGTAGCGCCTGGGTGGGTCTTACAGTTTACATTAAGGGGTACAAAAGTGATTTTAAGAAAATGGGAAAGTTTGAGATGTATATTGTAATCCTTATGTCAATCATACACACAAAAAATAATAGTACAAAGAGCTATAGCTAAAAGACAACAGATAAATTAAAACAAACTTCTACAAAATATTCAGTGAACCCCAAAAAAGGCAAGAAAGGAGGAAGAGAAGAATAACAAGGTAGACTAAACAGAAGACAAGTGGCAAAATGAAAACTGAAATCTGACCACTTTGATAACTATTAAATGTAAATGAAATAAGTATTTCCTATAAAAAATAAAGATTCTCAGACTGAATAAAAAGACTCAACTATATGCTATCCCCACAAACACAATTTCCAGCAATATATAAAAAATAATAATACATTGTGACCAAGAGGGGTTCATCCCAGGAATATGAGGTTGGTTTAACATTCCAAAGCCACTAACAAAATAAAGAAAAATTCTGGAAACATCCCAGGTACCCATTAACAAGAGAATAAACGAATACTATATATTGCTGGGATGCTACTTAGCAATTAAAAGAATGAATAGGAAAAATTCACCAATCATACAACATGACTGATGAGTCTCAAAAATATTATGTTAAGCCTTACATAGCAGAGTACTTACTATGATTCCATTTACAAATGAAGTCCTAAGACAGGCAAAACTAGTCTATGGTAAAACAAAAAATCAGAACAATGGTTGACTCTGGGGGATGGAGAAGGAATTGACTAGGAAGAAACATGAGGGAACTTTCTACGGTTATATGCTTCATGCCTTAATAGCCGTTTGGGTTATATGGGTTTATGCTGCATAAAAAATTGAATTCACATTTCACTGTATGTAAAATTTTAAAAACTATAACAAATATTAAAGTATAGCGAATGATGTGCATACTAAAGTGTTTAGGGTTGAAACGTACTGATCCCTGCAACTTACTCTGAAATACATTTTTTAAAAGATAAATTGATGAATCAGTTTATTTATATGATAAAGCAAATACAGAAAAATGTTAACTACTGTAGAATTTAGTTGGTGGCATTATGGGTGTTTGCTCACTGTACAATTCTTTCAACTTTTCTGTAGGCTTAAAAACTCAGAAACAGGTATTTTCCTAATAAACGTAGAAACAGATATTTTCAAACACAATTCCAGGCTATGCTCCTTCAGAAGAACAAATCAGATTTCCCCCAATATCAGGAACAGAGTAATCTCAGGGGTTTAAAACTCTTATTCCCTCTATATTCTTATTACAAAAGATTTGAAGCAGCCATTAGCCTTGTATTATACTTTTAGGGTTGGAAGAAAGAGACAATAATACCTACGTATCCTAAGAGTCCCGAACTTTTGATATCCATTACCAATTTTTGAAAGTTCTTAGGCTTTAGGGAATTTTAGGTTGGGAATTTCTAATCTACTCAACTCCTTGTCTGAATGTATATATATTCATTGATAATCTCTCTCCAAACCAGCCTTATAATAGATTACACTACAATGTAACCAATCAATAAGGGAAGAAAGGCCGAAGTCTCCCAATCAGAAAGAATTATATACGTCGTAGTCTTCCAATCTACTATGTACTATAAGGAAAATTTGATGTTTTTGAAAAAGAAAAATGAAGGAAGTCCCACAAAACAGTGCATACCTCCTGTTCTGCCTGGTAAAGCTTGACAGTGATGTTTCTCTGGAAACCCAAATCGCTGGCATCATAGAAAACTCCAAGACTGGTAATAACGATTGGGTAGAGAACTCGGAAACTCACACTGACAACTCGGTCCTCAGAGAGCCCTGACGAAGTATCTTCAGAAAGACTGAATGCCTCAATTTCCTGATTCAAAACTAAGGAAGTAATGAGAACAAATATAAGCCTTAGTTTTACTAATCGGAAGTAGTAAAGTAGGCTTAACAGCAAAACCTAGATAATTATTTCTTATACAATTCTTTCACAAATGTCAGTCATTTTAAAAAAATGCTTCAAAAACACGGCTGCTTCTCAGCAACAAACTTATTTTGAAATTTAAGAATAAAATTTTCAGCCACATCTGATTAATCATCAGATCTGCTTTAATAGTTTTGCATATACATGTATGCATATATACATATAAATGCAACAGAAGAATATTAAATTTAAGTCAACCGGAAGGCATCTATTTGGAAGGGTTGGATAAATAGAGACAACAAAAACAGTACTAATTGCATAATAAATAACCAGTAAATTTGGTCTTGCTCTGCAAATTCCAAAAACCCTACTTCTTGTTAGGCAATTTAAAATATTTGTGATATGTCAGGCAATTATCACAGTATAAAAGTAACTGGAATTACTTCAAAGAACACTGAAAGGCTCTTGTTATATAATATTGATAAAATATAAGCATATCAAACACAGTAAGCATCTCAGACCACCTACTGTGTGCTGGTCTCCATCGCATTTTCACAATTACACTGTGTACGGGTGGCATTATCTCCTGCTTACAGATTAAGAATGTGAGGCCCAAAGACATTAAGTAGTTCGCTCAAGGCCACAGAAAGTGGCAGAGGCAGGAACCAAGCCCAGGTTTAATAACTCCAAAGTCAGTCCTCTTTTTACTCCCTTACAGCTGTCTAATCAGTGCCAAAAACAGTTCTCTTCAAATAATTTTTATAATTAGCTTAAACGAATCAGGATAAATTATATTACAGTTAATATGGCACAGAATATCAGTGCTACCTTGAGAAATAACATAAAAACCTATTTTAAAAGATTATTACATCAAAGTTCTTTATATGTTATAAACATTTATATTTTTATAATCTTTCTGTGGTTTTCAAATTTTGCTGATTATACAACCCTATCAGTTTAAAAAATTTGTACACACACCCAAATATTAACTTACAAAATCTACACATATATTGTAGTCAGTCTATATATTCAGTACAATAAAGATTATACTTTTACATTTTCAGATAAATAGAAATTCTGTCCTCTTCTCACACTCCAGCAGATCATTTGGATCTCCACATTAGAGTTTCTAGAAGTTATTTTATACTTAGTATATGCTCAATAAAATATGACTAAGATTTGTGCAGTCTGAATCAGAAAAAAAAAGAAATAAAATATGACTAAAGGGAAGTAATGACTCCTACCTAACTATAGACATGAGCAGGAGGGGAAACAAGGAAATTACAGTTTTTGTCTTGGGCTGAACAAGCACTGGCTGGAGAGTCTAGACTCCAAATATACTGGATGACAACAAAATTTTTTCTCTTTATATAGCCAAAGTAGAAGCCAGCTTATTAAAAGCAATAGATCAAGCACAGTACAATACAGCATTCTTCAACATTTCCTATCTAAAAAAACTGTTCCTCGAACTTGAAATTACCTGAATACAGGAAAGTCTGTGGCTTTAATAGTGCTATTAGTCGAACTTTCTACACATCCACAGTATCATGATGATGCTCATGACCTTTAGGTACCGTAATGACCATAAGTGCTTTTTGGATCACCAAAAGGAAAAAATTAGGTTCAGTGTGAGTTACATATGTATTTTTTAAAAACTTGTAACCTAAGTATTACATAAATAAAAATTTCCTATTAATGGAAAGTTCCACATCTTTTTAAATGAATAATAGCACTTAAGGTAATAAAATTCTGGTTAATTTAAAAATGAAGGTGCTTTTTGTTGTTTGGTTTTTGTTTTTAACCATAACTTGGTGTTAGTTACCACATCAACCGTAAAAAAAAATTTTATGAGGTTCATGATCCCTTCGGGACTCCAGAGAAAACTAAAGGACCCTCTTCTCAGAATACAATTTATACACAAAATTTTGCTTATAATGTTAACTAAGTTCGCAGACATCCTAAGTAAGATGTTCTGCTTTACAACGCAGAGCTGAAGATTCAGTCCAGTTTATTTAAAACGCTGTTTGAAACCCAACTTTATAAAAAGGCAAGCTTTTAAAAACAACATTTGAGTACCGACCATGCCCTAGGAACTATTCTAAATACTTTCTAGTATCAGTTTATTTCACCCCTCATGCCAATCCCTGTGAGGCAGATGCTTTTACCACAGTTAACAGATGATGAGACTGAGGCACACGGCTAGAAAACGGCAGAGGCTGGGTTTAGAGCGTGGAGCCTGGATTGCAGAGCCCACCCTCTTACTCAGTACACTCCTGCTACCTATAAAAGTGGAGTGTTATTTAATCATAAAGTTTCGACAAATCTTAAAATACCAGAAGGCATATCAGCACATTTAAGACTTGGAAAGATTTAACCTCCTTTAGAAAACAGTCCAACATAACAGAAAGTACTAATAAACAGAGTTACCAAGTTGTTAACTTTCTAAATTTGGCTCCGTGGTGACACAGAGAACCTAATTAAGATCAGCTTTCTTAATCCTCACCAGTATCCCTACAAACTTTTAATTCTAAGGAATAAATAGTATTGCTTGTGCTTTTAATTTTTTACTACTTGTTTCTTTTGCAGAAACTTAGGAAATAATTCTAAGAGGAAGTTGATACACAATATTTTTATGAAGGCTATCATAAATTAACTGGTAAAATCAGTAGTTTTCCAAAAGCTCAAAATTCAGTAATTCAGGATTTATCTAAGCCTAAGAAATTTCCACATGCATCTGAATCACACTGAAAAATAAGCTCTTCTGGATCCTGAAGTTCTGTGTCTGTAAAAAAAAAGCTCTACAGATACCCTGCTAAGTCAACCTGCAAAAAAGGATGAAACATAAATTTTGATGAAAGACATTTAGTCTATTAAAAACAGACTCCACACCATTAAACTCAGCAACTTTTATTCAATGTCAAACTTGGATATGGCCGTCTCAGGAAAAAGACGACTTACCTGGACTCGTGATGTTAAGCAGTTTACAGGAATAAGGGTCCTCCCTGTCTTCCACAGGCACTTCACAGCCACGAGCACCTATTATGAACTTCACAAGCACACTGAGAGATGTGTTGGCATTAACATCAGTTACTGATCTTCACTTGCACATGCACGTTTCCTCACGCCCATGTCAGAGCTTTTACTCTGAGACACAAGTATTTGTAAGGATTAATTCTCTACCTTTATTCTTCCAGTTGAGCAAAAAGGGGGAACAAGCAAACTAAAAGTGTCTAACTTCTAACTGACTTATGCTTAAGTCCTCTACTGCACTACCACCATCAAAGCAAGTAAAAATGCCTGGCATGGCTACTGGCAAATGCTCATAACTTAAAAGCAGAATATACTAAAGACAACTTCTCATGACCATACCTAAACACATATTTACATCAAAAATTTCCCTTTTTGCTTTCTTCTGTTTCAGTAGGTGTTCCTATATTGTTCAAGAATTAGTCTTTCTATCCAAGAGGGGGGTTCCCCACCTTTCCTAGACCTTGCTTCACCGGTTACCCCTGTAACCTGTGGCTCCTTCCCTCCACACGATAAATATAATAAATTCTTGGCACTAATTTCTATTCATCCGTCATCCATTCTTGCTGCTACACTTTCCTTTACACTGAGGTCCTACAGAGAAATTACCTAAAATTGCAGCCTTTAGATTATTTCCCACTCAATTCATAAAACAGGAATTTTAGCGTCAACATTCACTACTTCTACTGAGCTGTCCACCTCGAATGTAATCGGGATCTCTGCTAAATCAATAGACATCTTCAACCTTTCCCCACCTGACTTCTCTATGGCTCGATACTGCTATCCTCTCTAGAATACTCTCCTCCCGTTCTTCCATGGCCTGCTCAGTCAGCTTCACTGGCTCTTCCTCTGCTTGTCTACTGATAATGGATATTAGTCCAAGGCTGATTTTATTTGGTCTAAATTGGTGTAAATTTCCAGGCTGAGAATGGAAATTAGTCCAAAGGGATGTTTGCTCTTGGATCTCTTCTCAATTTACTCACTCTTTTCACTTCCTCTCCCTGGACAATATTATTTATTCCCAAGGCTTCAACTAGCCTGGGAATGATTTCTGAATTAGTAACTCTAGTTTGGATCTATATTCTAAGTAAAAGATTCATAAACTCATTGGGCATCTTCACCTAGATGACCCACAGACAGCCGTGTGCTGAAGCCTGCTTGTCTTGTGAGAGCCAATTGTTAAATTTTCAGAAAATTTATGAGACAGTTATTAAACGTAGCATTTATTACATTTACAGTTAAATACATTAAACAAAGGAAATACTCAAACTAATCATTTTACAATTATCTTACTATATGTTATCTATGCTCTTGAGGTTATTAATATCTATTATATTTACATGGTAGAAATATTACATATGGTGTACTACTGGGTATATTTCTCCAACTCTGTGTTTAGTGACATAACATAAATTGCTTAAAATTGGCCATGGTGGAAATATTTACACTACAGAAATTGGCAAACAATACAAATAAAAGCTTGACATATTGTTCTGTTGACTGTCTAGACTTAAAGTATGGAGAAAATGCAGATTACACTTAATTATGATGTGTCTACAGGCATGACACTGTGAACGGTACAAAAATAATCAAGGAAATACTATTCTACTGTTCAAAAAGTATCGTCTGACTCAGCCAAGAAGTCACTGACTTAATAGACTAAGAGTAAAGTTCTGATATATCTTAGCTGTCATCTTAGTCTTAAGTCTTTAACTTAAAAGAAAGATTTATCAAAACTATACTCCTTTGTCAGCTGCAAGATTCTGGTTGCAATTTGGTTACAGATACAAGATTCTGCAAACAATGAAAGCATTCTATGAGAATCCAATGGCTTCACGAAATTTTCAGTAAAGAGTATTATATAGGTTATCTGTCAATTATGTGCTACACAACCTTCATATTGATAAAACTATAACAAACATATTCATACATATAAACATACTCCCCCCACCCCAGAGTGCCAGTTAGTAAAGCCTTACTAGTATACCACTGCCTGCAGGTACCTCAAACTCAACATATCTATAATTGAGCTTCTTTCCATTGAAACCTGCTGTTCTCACCTAGTATTTTTGTCTGGGTTGCCGATACTACTATTCGCCAAGTGACAACACTAGCAACCACCCTAGATTCTTCCTCTTCTTTCTATACTCATGACCTTATTCTCTTACAAGGTCACCACCTTAGTTCAGCCCCTCAGCAGCCTGAGCAGGTCTCACTCTTCCACTCACCCCTCCACAAAATGTTCTGCACAACCAGGGCACTGTCTGTCTCTCACAGTAATATGCTCACCCTCCTTTCTTTACGTAACTTTCGCTCTCTGCCCCTCCTTCCTTCCCTGGCTCTCTTGCCCACATTCAACCAAAACGCCCCCTCTCACCATAATCCCTGTGTTCCAGTTACATACAACTGTGGTTTCTCAAACCCTCCAGGCTATTTTATATCTCTTTATGTCACAGCACAGGTAACATTTTCTTATACTACTTCCTTCTACTAAACACCAAGACTGCCACACACACATTCAGACTATGCTGTAACCATTTTTGTATTCTACCACACATAGTACATTACCTGCAGAAGATAATAAATGTTAAATTGACAAATTGTGGTTTTATTAGAAAGGGTTAGAATTAAGTAAAGTCCTCAAAGTATATGTTGAGTTTGGCTCCTTTGGTGAAATGCAAGATTGGAAATTATTTCATAACACAGAAATATACTTTCTTTTACTAATGACCAATCAAGGCAGAATATCTTTCATAGACAACTAGCATTTGAACTAAAAGTATAAACAGACATGAATAAATGTGCTAACTAAACTACTGCATATATTTACCAAAATTGTTTTTTTAAAGTCATCTGAAGTTTTACTGGATCCATAAAATTATTGTGTCCCAGGAAGTTATCTAATATCTATTTTTATAGAATCTATCATTTGCATAACATAAACCTACCTTATTAAATTTAAAGCAAGACTGCTAAGACGGCAAATAAATTACTGGTGAATATCTAAATGTTAACTTTACTCTTATATTTAGTTCTGAGTCATTCATTCAACAGTTATTTTGTGCCTTATCCTGTGTCAAGCTACACTGTAGGTACTGGGAACACACTAATGAAAAAAACTGAAGCCTCAGAGCTCATGAAACCTACATTCTAGTGGAGAAAGACAGGCAATTTATAAATATACAACTAAATACAACAAAGATGGCAGGGATATGTGTCATAAAGAAAAATAAAGCCAAGCCGGGCTTGGTGGCTCAGCCTGTAATCCTGCGCTTTGGGAGGCTGAGGTGAGTGGATTGCCTGAGCCCACGGGTTCAAGACCTGCCTGGGCCTGGGCAACTTGGCGGGACCTCATCTCTACAATAAATCAAAAAAACTAGCCGGGCATGGTAGCGTGCACCTGTAGTTCCGGCTACTTGGAAGGCTGAGGCGAAAGGATTGCCGGAGCCCAGCAGGTTGAGGCTGCAGTGGCCAGGAGCGGCCACTGCACTCCAGTCTGAGCGACAGAGTGAGACTCCAACTCCAAAAAAAAAAAAAAAAGAAAAAGAAAAAGAAAGCCAACTAAGGGAAGATAAAAGACAGGACAGGGGTCAGATGCTATTTAATATGGGGCTGTCTGCTGGGGGCATCTACACAGAGACTTGAAGGAAGTGGGCCATCCTCACTACACTTACTGGTATAAGCAGGGGGAATAGTTAGGTGCAAAGGCCCTGAGGCAGGAACAAAGAAGAATCAAGATAACACAAGGCTTCTGGTTAGAGAAAGTGGTAGAGGAGTTATTATTTTCCAAAATGGGAAAGACTATAGCTAGTGGATATTTTGGAGGTGGTCCTGATAGCACTGATGGCTCTGAGGCCTTTCATTTGCTGGGTAATAGGCTCTAGTATCATTGTGATCATGAACTAAAGAAATCTGTCTTGAAAAGGAATGAAAGCTGCTATGAGCAAGATCGCTTCAGGTGACAAGAAAATTCACAACTGCAATTCATTTGTATATCTGCTCAGTTGCAAATATGCCAGTTTAATGTAATCCCAAGAGGGACTTCTCTGCTTCTCACCTAAATGTCTTCACATAACTAGAAGTCCAAATTTCTGTGTGTCTTTCCCTAGCTCCTCACGACATAAAATTCAGAGGTTGGTCTAGTGGAGAACAGACTAAGGTTTTGGGTCCCAACTAATATCTGAGCCATCTAATGTCAGTGTGAGATGACTACCAAAGCGCAGTTTTGGGAGAGTAGTCAGGAAAAAGAACATGGCACATTACATACACTGCAGCTCACACAACTAAAAAATACTACAAAACAAAAAAAATAAGTTTACCTTTGTGAAATTAGTGAAAAGTATATTTAGATGCAAACATGTCTAAGCAGAGAACAATTCGGGAACAAAACTTTTCAAGAATTGCTATTCTAAGTCAAAGCAAAAAACAAACAAACCACACTTGGTATCTATAAATACTACATATGTTAACCAGTGAATATACTCTTCTCCAACTATCTTCTGGCTTAAAATATTGTTTAAATTTACTTTTTGGCCCAACTACATGGAAGAAAAGCAAATGAAACAGCCATTTCTCCCCGGAAAAGAAGCCACATATCTGAATTAACATCTCTGACTATTCAAAATAAGGTTTTTTTGAAATTCTTATTTCAGTAAACCAGGCAATGTAACAGCTCAAAAAACTTACCGTTGACTTAATGCAGGATGTTGCAGCAAATGTTTCAGCCAGGTACGTCTTATCACGTTTCGAAGTTCATGATTATTGCGAGCTGACAACACACCAACTACCACATCATAGTGACTAGATTTCCACTGAGGAAATAAGGCCAACTGGTCTAGAAATAAGCAACAAAAAATTAAAAATAAGTCACATAAAAAAATCACGTCTCCATTAAGTTCAATATGTAATATAAAAAGTTTATTACAAAATAAAATGTTTGTAGAAAATACAGATAAATACAAAAAAGGAAACTTTTAAAAATCACCCATCTATCCACAAATAACCACAAAGAACATTTTGGTATGGAGACCTTTTGTCTTTCACATATATGATGTATCTATTCATGATCACATTCATGTGTAAATTCTTAAAAACAAACAAGATGTTTGTGATAAGATTCAGTTTTGAAAGGCAATGCCATATACAACAGACGTAGGTGGTAAGAGTTAATTAGGCCACAGTTGGAATCCTGGCTCTTTCTTAGTTATACGTGATTTAACTTCTTGAGCCTGTTTCCTTAACTATAAAATAGGTATAACAATACTTCAAATACAGCTGTTGTAAAAATTAGGTAATACGTATAAAGCTCCTGTTTGGTAATAAGCACATAGCAGGCAATCGATGACAACTAAAAAAAAAAAAAAGTGCTTTGAAAGGCAAAATCCTATATTAATGTTAGTTATTAAGTTTGGGGGATGAAGTAGAAGGACATCCATACTGAAAAGTATCAGAACTCTTTTTTTTTTTTTTTTTTT